>BCLF01000094.1:616229-640632 GCA_001602275.1 Zoysia japonica
CGCGTACCGCAGGTGCTCCCGCTCCGCGTGCCGCCGCCGCAGCGCGGTGGCGCCGCGGCCGCGCTCGACGGCCTCGTAGCGCTTCGCGACGCCGTCGAGCCGGTCCACGATCTCCGCCCAGTACCCCTGGAAATAGTACCCGGTCTCGAGGAACGTGGCGTTCCCCCACCGCTCGGGGTGGGTCAGCAGGAGGTACACGAGCGCGGACTGGTCGTCGGACTCGTCGTCGCGCTTCCCCGCGAGCTCGGCCCGCATCGTCTTCCCCCACCGCGCGTACTCCGGGTACGCGGGACCCATCGCGGCCCACGCGTCCATCAGGTCCATCGCCCACTGGCAGTTCCGGATGAGGAACACGCCGGCGTTGAGCCCCACCCACGACCGCTCCTCGTACACCTCCCGCTCCCACCCGTACACGACGAGGTTGTGCGCCGCGTACCGGTCCAGCGGCAGCGCGAAGTCCATGTCGGTGAGCACGGCGTCCGCGTCCACCCACCAGACCCACTCCGCGTCCGGGTGCGCCAGCAACGCGGCGCGCACGGCGGGGATCTTCGCCCAGTACGCCACCATCGACGCCTCCAGGTGCGCCGTGTTGTACAGCAGCTCGACCCCGTGGAGCCGGCAGTAGTCGAGCTTGTTCTTGAGGAAGCGGAGCAGGAGGTGGTCGCCTCCGGAAGCGCGGCACGGCTCCGGTTGAGAACCGGACACCATCACCACGCGCGACGACACCGCCGCGCGGCTCAGTCCGCGGGTCCGCAACCACGCCGCGCGCTTCTCGTCCCACCCCGTCATCCGCTCCCCGCCTCGCACCGCGTAGGACAGCTTCGGGTCGTCGTAGAACGTGCGGGACTCGTCCGCCACGTTAACCTGCGGCACGCCCGTCGCCGCGGAGGAGGAGGGGGAGGACGAGGACGAGGAGGGGAGAACAACGATGTTGGGCACGGGTGTCGGCGCGAGGACGGAGGCCGAGCCCAGGAGCACGAGCGCGGCGGCCAGCGCGCCCGCCGCGAACGCGACTGCCTCGCGGACGCGTCCCGCCGGCAGCACCTGGTGACCGTGCAACCTCGGCCCCGCCGCGCCCTTCCCGTTCCTGCCCGCCGCGGACTCCATGCTCCCGAAGTCGCAGCGGCGTGGGACGCACACACTCGCGGCCGGCGAGGTCTCGGTACTCGAAAGAAGGGACAAACGCCCAAAGAAGCTGAACGAACGCCGAGCGCGCGCGTCGTTTCAGGCTTGAAAAGGGGTGAAAGGCCGTCCGGCCCTGTGCAGCGCGAAGCCCTCGTCGCCCTTTTTGACGGGGAGCGCGTCGTGGCGTGCGAGAGTGACGCGGGCGTGAGCCGAGCCGGAAACGGTGGGCTTTGGCCTGGGCGGGTGCGCAGCAGCGACAGCGGCTGCCGAGGAAAGAGGAGGCGGATCCCGTGAGCGAGGCGCGCGCCGGGGGAAACTGCGGAACGCTCGGCGTCGGCGGGGGCGCGGCGCGCGTGGCGGGGAGTGATAGGGATGGGCACCGGGTCAGTCAGTCTGTGTCGGCGGTGGCAGCGCGCAGCACATGTGGTACTTCGATAAACGAATTTTTTCTACTAGTATCACTTACAGTCAGATACTTAACTCATTCGTACTAAAATAAATGTTATTTTTAACTTTTTTTTAAATCGATATTTAACTATTTGTTTTATTTAAAAAAATTTGAAAATAAAAAAATAAATAAGTTAAACTTAAAGTATTTTTAATAATAAATTGGTTCACAATAAAATAAATATTTTTTAAAAACTTTTTTAATAAGACCAACGGTAAAAAAAAATTTAAAAACTTAAAAGGACACTTATTTTAAATTTAAATGAAGAGAGTAGCATTTAAGCCATTAAATGATTTCATATCTATTTTGATTAATCTATTAATTTATTCAGGGGGCTTATTTATTATAAATTTATTTTGCACCATCTGATTGTAGATAATGTTAGACTTTTTTTTTACATGGCCGGGTCAAGCGACCCGAATCGGGACGGGCACGTTCGGGGCACGCTTGCACCGCCACCGCTTTTTAGGTTTTAGAAAATAGTCAAAATAGGCTAGTATTCAATAAAAAAATTGAATTTAGTATTGTAGTAAAATTAGTTAACCGCCGATTTTAGCCAGCTTCGAACATCAGATCTAGACGGATTTTTAAAAACTCTGCAGCTTCTTCGCCTAGAAGTAGAAGTTTTTATTTACAAGGAAATGGATTTCCGGGGGTTGTCTGGTGCTGCGCAGTCGACTACAGAGAACGCGAGGCCAGGGCCGCCTGGCACGCGTGCTTAACCGGTTTTTCCAGGATTTATTTTTGAAATTCTGCTTCCACATGAATGTAACGCAATAGGAAAGTAACACCCTTGTCACGCATAAAGGCTGTTAGGGTTTGTGTATCTTTTAACCGTGTGCTTAATGCTTAATAGTTGGCAGATTTTAAAATAGATTCAAATCGTTTATTTATACTGATCTTAAAGCTTAAATATATTCTTTTACTCCCTATAAAGTTATAAATATATTCTTTTACTTCCTATGAGGCTTAAAGTTTTTTTAATAATTATTAACTGCTAAATAATTCAATTTAAAAAATTACTAATGAGTTTTGAAATGTAACAGTAATCAGAGCTATGTTTTATCATATAAATCAATGGTTAAATTCAAATACTACAACTTGTAATGGAAGTTTGAGGCAATAGAAAAATGGAAAAAGTCTTATTTGCCTTCTTCAATTATCACGACTGTTCGTTTTCCTCATTTAATTACAAAATCAGGTACTCAGACTCTCAATTTTCAAAAAAACTTTTGTTTTTCCCCTCAAGTGGTTTAGACAACAATTTTCGCAAATGCGGCAGCTGACGTGGCGTTTTCGTGGACGAGGCAACAGAAGTGGCAATTTTTGCTTATGCGTGCAACCCACGTGGTGATTTTTGTTGACGTGACAGTCCACATAGCAGTTGAGCAGCCGACGTATCCCTGCTTTGTGTAAAATTAGAAAAAAAAACTTAACATGCTCAAAGAAATATAAAACTTTACGTAGTTATAAATCATTTGGCAAGGAACAATTTTGTTTTAGGCCTATTTAAAATTTGAAAAAAATTACTTTAAAAATAAAATAAAAATAAAAATTTCAAAGAAAAATATTTATACCTTCTATTTTTTAAATAAAATTTTACAAATTTTTATAAGCTCACATTCTTGCTTGAAAATATTCAGATTTACATGAATCAAACAAATATGAAACTTGAGCTCAAATTAAAGAATTTGCAATTTGAGCTCAAAAGAAACAAATAATTTACCTCAAATTTGAAATTTGAATTCAAGTTCAAAAAGTGAGCAATAAAAGTTTACAAAGAAATTGTATATGAAATAAAATATACTTAGAAAAACATGAATTTAGAGAAATTTTGTGAAATTTTATCAAAAGGTTAAAAGGTCTAGATAAATTTTGCTTTAAAATGGTTCTTTTTAGATTAAATTTTAGAAAACTACATATATTTGTCAATATTATCATGAAACTACAGATTTAAGGCATACTTTTATAAAGCTACAGATTTGTATCTAATTTATCACAAAACTACAGGTTTTGTACCTAAATTATCTAAAAACTACAGATTTTTTGTTTAATTTATTAGAAAACTATATATTCTATTATATATGTTACTGAAATTACTATAGTAAATATGTATTTTTCTAAAACTATAGCTTAAAATGTAGTTTTGTGATAATAGAGGTAAAATACCTGTAGTTTTGTGAAAATTACTCTTATTTTTATTTCTAAAAATTTTCAAATAAACTGTGTTCTGATTTTGAAATTGGGCCAAAAATAAAAAATATTCCCTGCAAAATGATTTAAGTCTATGTAAAGTTTCATAAGTTTCTGAGGTCATTAATCAATTATTTTTGAATTTTAAACAAAGTGAGGACTCCCCGCCGGGATTTTTTGCCCAACTGCCACGTCAGATGAAATCACCACATAGGTTGCACATGTCAACGAAAACACCGCATCAGCGAAAACCGTTGTCTAAACCATCTGAAGCGGAAAAATGAATGGTTTTGAAAGTTGAGGGAGTCTAACTAATTGAAAGTTGAGGGAGTCTAACTAATTGAAGGATAGTTGAGGGAGGACCTTTCCTTAAAAAAAAATTTGCATCGCACGTGAACTTCACCACGAGGAACATCGGATTGGGCCAGTTAATGGGCTGGGATTAGGCTGCTGGACCGTGCGAAATGGAAGCCTCGGCCCCAAACCAACCCAGCAGCACCTGCACGGCTGCCCTGCACGCCGCATCTATAAAACCTTGGCCCCAAGGAAGTGAGGAACTAGAACTAGAACTAGGGTACGCACCGCATCATCCATTCGCATAGGGATGGCGACTCCCAGCTCCGACGACGGCAACCATGTTGATCTGGAGAGCGGCAGCGTTGACGATCGCAGGTATACGGCGGCCCGTAACTCCGACGACGATGTGATGTCGGCTGATCTCCGGGACAGCAGGCATGGCCGCAGCAGATCTGTGGCCAGCCGGGCTCCGGCCGAGGCAAAGGCGAACGTCAACAAGATGAAGAAATCCTCCACGGCCAAGACGAAACGCAAGAAGTCTGGAAATAGGGAAGTCTCGGCCAATTCATACCCTCTTGTGAGTGCATGCCGACCAAGGTTTACAAAACCGTTCAAAACCAGTCTGTTTTTGATGTTACGACAAGTTTTTGTTTTAAAAATTTTAAAAAATCAAATATTTGAAAATTTTGAAAAACCAAAAACCGGCCAATAAACCGGTAATACCGAAAGGTAAATCGGTGAAACTGGTGAGTTTCAAATTTTGAAACTTAAAAATCGATGAAACCGGAAAAAGCAATCGATAAACCGGTGAACCGCTCGATAAATCAGAAAAATCAACCGATTTTAGATCAAATTTTGTTCAAATTTTGATTTATTAATTTGAAACGGTTTTTGATCAGTTTCCACTGTTTTTGTTAAACCTGTCCCGGCTGGTTTCAGTAGTGGTAGTAGTAGCAGTCGATGATCAGCGTGGTGCTTGTGATGCTCATAAGTACCAGTAGTGTTGATTGGTGCCTGCTCGCTTTCGGATCATCCTTTTAGATTTTTCTAGGTGTCAGATTTATGGGTGTTTCCTATCAAATTTTCCTTGATAATTAACTGCTTCAAAAACATACGTTGACTTAGCTATTTTTTGAACCTCAATGTTTGTATATGTTCTTGAATTGTGTCCAATATAAGCTTGTTGCGGGACATTAGTATCATGAATTTGGGAATCTTTTCCTTCGACAAGTGAGAGAAAAGCCCTCTTCGACCAGTAGCCAAGCCAGAGGGTGAATAGGATAGGCCGTGGCTCACCATGAGATTTGAGATAGGAGCTACTATCTCCGTTCTAAAATATAAGCATTTTTAAGTTTAGATAAGGTCAAAATCTTTTAACTTCTACCAATAATATCTAAAAAATTACTTAATTTTTGATATAAAAAATATAATTTCTATGAAAGTTTATTTAATGATGAATCTTAAAAAGTTATATTTTTATATGATAAAATATTATTTATTATATATTATTAGTAGTCAAAGTAATAAAAACTTGACTTTGATTAAACCTAAAAATACTTATATTTTGAAAGAGAGAGTAGTTTGTTGTTGCACTCTGGGGAAGAAATTGGAAGATTCAACATTGATCGAGGCAACAATTGCGGCATGAGAGAAAAGGACGAAGGAAGAAGAAAACGACAGTGCATACATCCATTGAAATATTCAACTGTTAGTCTGGTTATTTTAAATTTTAACCATTAGTTCAACTGTTATTTTAAATTTTATTATATTATTTATTTTTATTTTTATTATATATATTTTCTTTTATTATATGCATACATCCATTGAAATATTCGCAATAAGTTATATGTATACTACTAGAATAATTATTTTTTACTACTTGCATTGCGCCCCTCGCCCCTTTGGAATAGGTTAGTCTGGTTTTTTTCACCATCTCCTCTAGGCGTCGATAGGCAAAAAGGGTCGGATGCAAATGTTGAGCAATTGAGGATACAGTGCGAAGACTAAAGCTAGACATGAGCATGGTTTTGAATTACCTTTGAACAGCTAAAACTGGTCGGGATCGGTTTGATAAAAACCGCGACAAACCAGCGAAAAATCGCTTCAAATGATCACTTTTATGTCTAAGTTTCATTCCAGGACATCTGAATACGTTCCCGGCTGCCCGGTGCTCATGGATGGTTGTGCTGAACATCACCGTGATGCAAACTGTACTTAAATACAAGAAGTAGGAGGGGTTTAATCAGGAATCCTTGATTCTTCTTTCAACTATAGATTGTGTGTTATAACTGGAGCCAGTGGCGGAGCGTGGTGCAGAGCTAAGGGAGGGCCAGTTCGTAAATTTTTTTTGCGTTCACCGCAGGGCTGGGACATTGGCCAATACACGGCAGGGCGCGCAGAGCGTTGGGCCTTCCGCTTCTTCCAAACTCTCACCGATTGTGTTGCTCTCCGCTCTCCGTGCCTTTACTGCTTGCCATGGTGCCGATCGAACCAGGGCAAAGGCTGTGCCTTTGCTTTAGAGTTTTTTTGTCATCGGTATGGGGGGCCAGAGCCGAGATTGGTCTCCATAGAGCTCCGTCCCTGGCTGGAGGTTCCCAGTGCTGACTCAAAAAGAGTCACGATTGGCTTGCTCTAATATTACTACTCCCTCCGTCTATTTTATAAATCAACAAATTAAAAAAAATGCAAAAGATAAGTTTTGAAAACGAGAGGAGAGAGATAGTGAAAATGTATTGGGCAAAAGAAAAAATTTTCTTGAAAAGTAAGAATAATTTATAATTTTTATAATTTAAAAAAACTTAAAGAGGTCAGAATAACTTATAATTTGGAAAAAAAGAGAGTACTAGGATTGCTCAAGAAATAGCAGCAGGGTGCTTCATTGAGCACAATCCTGGGAGCACGAGTTTTACACAAGTGCTCAAGAAACAGAACACCAATATAGCCCACAAATACAACATTAACCTGGCATCAGCGAGCTGTACCATGAACGTTCCTACTCCGTGCTCTATTCCACCAACCCTCAATCACATTTCTGCTCACTAGGTGCTCGATGAAACTCCTAAGTGGATCCTTTTTGAAAATATTTCACACAAACTTCTATTCACAATCAACAAGGTTGGTGATGGACACATAAGCACTAAATAATACCTAACAATATTCCATTAGAAAACATTACAAAATGAAAAATGTGTGAATACTATGACCTCCCAAATTTTAGCACAATGTGCTTGAGTTTTTGGGATTCAAACTTCAAACTCAAGCACAGGCCTGACTAAAATTGTTTGGATGCAATATTATGCCCTAAGATAATGCATCAGTGCTTCATTCAGTCATTATTGTGAATTTGAACACGGCAGCAAACAGGATCAGTAATAATCCTGGTCTAAACTGCATGCTACTGAAAGAAAATTATAAATGGACCCTAAAATAATTTCTTCCATTTTGTGATCACTTCAGTAACTGTTAATTAGGAAGAAATATAAAGAAAACAATACTTTTATTATAGCTCCGAGGAATTTTATATCCTGAAAATAATCATCACTGAGGAACTGTGCCTGAAATCCAATGTGAAAGGAAATTTTTAATAGCGAGGGAGCACGGGTAATAAATCAATTACCGACCTTTAGTACCCTAAGAGGGAAGGAGCCAATTGCTCATTCCACGGAAACTCTCCATTTTCTACATTGGCTAATACATTGTGCATGAACCATGAACCCATCACTTGTGATTTAACCCCTAAAATTGATATTTCTCTTTTACCACATAAGCAGGGAACTAGTTGACATTTTACCTGATTATAGCAGACTGTTTTAACATCGATATCGCTAAATCATGGCGTATTTAATATATAGCTTGTAATAATGTTATCGTACTTTTTCTATCTCACTCTATGTAGCAATCTTTAAATATGAACTCATGTGATCAAATGAATCCTTGTATGTAGCAAGCTTTTGGAAAAGGCTCCCTGATTGCCAAGATGCATTGTCCCCTACGATTAGACAAAGTACAATCGAAGGATACTGACAACCTGTTCCGACGCCAGCGGGCATCTGAGGATCCCGTTAGAGGGCCACTCAGTTCTGTAGGTGCAAAATTTGTAACCCACATATGAGCGCTAGGGTTCTTGCTCGCGCCAAGACCTTTTCGCCATTGTGCTTCTATTTTCGTGTTCATACGATTCATCCACTTCTAGACGTAGGGTGTTACGCCTTTGTGGCAGCCCGAACCAGACTAAATCTCGAGTCTTTCGTAGATTAGACCATATCAAATACGAAGAGCGCACTTAAATCCCTCTCCGAATACAAAATTCTTCTGTGTCGGTGGTCAGAACACTGGCAAGTACAATGTGCTACTCCATATGAAGTGATAGCAGTTGGTCCCCTCAATCACTCCCGAATGACCATCATGTGGTACCTGTTTGTTAGGTTCAACATGCACGTCAACAATGGTGATGGATGTACCATACGAATCACTATCCACTATCCTTAAGTTGTAACTAATTACATTTTATATTTTTTTAACACCTGAATTTATAAGACCTGATAGAATCATCTTTCTTCTGTATTGTAAGAAATCTCTATATGCTGGAGCAAAGTTGGATAACAGTAAAAAAAAACTTAGTTTTTGAGCAAAATAAGAATTATATTAATGTGTAACTGATTACATTATGTATCAAAACCGCTGCTAATAGGGGAGGGCCATACAACAAGGAAGACGAGACATAAGTGTTATATAGTTATTTTTCTATAATTTTTTGGAAAAAAATGAAGTTGATTTTTCATTTGGGCTCGGGCTGGCACGGCACGGCACGCCCGACGAGCTGATTGGCGCGACAAGGCCAATGTTAAAACAGACGGGCTGCCTTGGAGAAGGCTGGTGGCCCGCGGGCCGGCACGGTGCGACTCGATTCTTTAAGGGGCTGTGCCGGGCCACCTTGGAGAAGGCACGAGCCCGGCCAGCCCGGGATGGCCCGTTGGCCACCTATACGTGGGTACGTTTTTATAGGCTGAATTAGGGTTTATTTGGATCTGGACCAATTAATTATTAGTTGAAACTAATTATTAGTTTATTGTATGTCGAGAGATAAGACTAATTGTTAGTCTATCATTCAATAAAATGTTTGTTTCGTCTTTGACTAATTTGTAGTCCGTGGATGCTTGGATCCGTGCTGAGTTGGTGTCTTGGAGAAAATTCAAAGGTATTTTATATAATTTACGATACGTACAAATTGTTAGTTCTTATTAGTGCCTCTGAGTTAGTCTGTAGATGGACTAAAAATTACTCCTCTTATTAGTCCATCTATTTGAAAGAAAATGATTAATTTTTAGTTAGCAAATTATTAGTCAGTTGGATCAAACGAACCCTGGGCTGCAACATTTAAAGTTAGTTTACTGCAATCTCTCAAAACATTAACTAATTATGGAGTACTTTATTAATTCCGTTTGAAACATTAAATTCTTTATAATTAATATAAAATTAAGATCACACATGAATATTTTTTTAAAAATGAATTTATTTTTAATCTAATCGCATATGAATATTTTTTAAAAAAATAAATATATTTTTTGAAATATTCCATCTTAATGAATTAATTCCACTATTTCATTCCAGAAGTGAAAATAAATTGTTCCACTAGTAAACATTAATTGTTCTAGTAGTAAAATTAAATATTCTAGTAGTAAAATAAATTATTCCAAACTAGTCTTGACACCACTGCTAACTCTACGGTCTAAAAAAATGTTAATTTAAGAAAATAGTATATTAATATTAAAATTTGAAGCTTCTCATTTATAACGATTAATATTAATATTAATTCAAAATGAATTTATTTTTTTCCAATAAATTTTTTGATCTTATATATTTATTTCGAGTAATCTTCGTGCTAACGCTAGAGTTTAGCAAAAATATTAACTCAAGAAAAAATATAAGAAAAATATTAACAGTTGGATACCACCCGTAGGGGCTTAGCGGCCATGCATTGATAAGAAAAACTCTAACAGCTGGTTACCCGTAGGAGTTTTTGCTGTTTTCCAATGGATGCACACGTGTGACTCCGAGATGAAAAGGATGCATTTGTGTTGAAACACGCGAGGAGATTTCGGAATTTGTTTTGTTTTTCAACAATATTTTTATGATCTTAGATATTTATTTTGGATAGTTGTGTTTTGTTAACCAACAAATGTTCATGTGAGTCTAAGATCAGGAAGATTTGGAAGAGACTCGTCCGTTAGATTTGTAAGAAGTGGTTTTGAAGAGACAACTTTAAGTGTATTTTTTGTGTGCACGTAGTTTAACAGAAGAAAAACCGTGTGTTTTTTAAGAGTAGAAATAGAGAAAAGATATTGATGTAAAAAGGAAAAATAGAAATGGAAATTTTAGAAGCAATTTTTTAAAAATGAAAAATAAAAAGGAAGAAAAATCAAAAAGAAAGAAAACTAAAGCTTGAAAGTAAAGAAAAAAGGAAAATCATTTTTTTAAATGATAAGATTCAATTGTTCCAGTTGTGAAAATAAACGGTTCTATTTGTAAAAATTAATTGTTCTGTAGAAAATCTATTGCTTCAAAAAATATTTTCATTGGCCGCAATGCATCAATACCGTAAAAAAGAGGAAAATAAAAATAAAATAATAATTATAGAAAATAAAGAAAAAGTAAAGAGTAAAATAAAAATAAAGCAAAATCAGCGGGCAGATATTAGAAAAAATAAAAACATCTTTTTATAAAAGGGGTAGAAATCCGAAAGAGAAAAGAAAAGAAACTCAAAAAAACACCCTACCATCTCGGCCCACGCACCAAGGAAAACGGCCCAAAATCTCACAGCAGAGAACGCGCGGGCGGGAGCGTTCAGTAGCCTAAAACCGCTCCAAAATCTCGTCGCCTCTCTCTCAACAGAACCAACCCCCCCCCCCCCCCCCCCCCCCCCCCAAAAAAAAAGCCATAACCGCCTGCGCCAGCTGCCGTCGCCGTGGACGAGGAGGGAAGCGGGAGAGGACCTCCGCCGCATTTCCGCCCGACGCGATGGAACAAGGAGCGGCTACGGCGCCAGAGGTGACTAACTCGCTCACCTCGCCCAGCTCCCCCTCCCCGCCATGGAATTTGATTGAGATGGGTTTTGAATTCCGCGAAACGGGAATAATCCATCAAAGCAAACGAGGCTAGTAGAGGCTCGTTTCTCCTTGCGTTGTGTGATGACCCGTGGCCAGGTGTGACACGATGGGTGGGGTCGGGGATCGAAATGGCTGTTTCAGGTTTGCTGTTTCTCAAGCGACGCAGAGGAGGAGGGATGCTGGTGATTGCAGGCGTCAGGGACCAGCTAGTATGTCGACTTCGTGTTTCGTGAATCGCCGGAATAATAACTCCAGATTTTATGTTCGTCTGCTGCACGAGATGGCTGTGCGTGCCTCCTTTTGGCCGCCTTGTTTTTCATTTCGGGATCGCTGTTTCTCAAAGGGACAGTGGTTGTTGTAGGCGTCATCAGGGACTAGTACGTACATGTATTTCGTGTCTCCTGATCGTTAGAACAAGCCCAAATTTGTGGTTTGTGTGCTGCTCAGCTCTGATTGCAGTATTGGTCCTAATTGTTCAAGGTACTTTGTGATTGTTTAGTTTTGGCTCTATGTTCATGTAGCTGATTTTATCACCGAATGAATCAGTAAGATCGTGTTCTGTTTGTTTCCGGCATGCTTGAAACTTGGGACAAGGGTAGTGTTGTAGAATTTTTTGTGTAGCACCGCACAATTCCATGGTATTCTCTTGATCCATTAGACTTAGTGCATAGTGAAGTTCCCAAATTAACCTGTTGAGATGCTTTCTCACTAGTACATTGAACTTTTCCTTGCCCAATGCCAGTTCTGCCTTCTCTTTGGTTCACCTTTTTTTTTTGCCCTCTTTCTTCTCTTGGGCACCATGGCATTTGAAATATTGGACATCTCAAATGTACTATTTACATCAGCCTCGCTAATATTTGCCAACAAGGCATCCCATTTTTCTTCCGCCTTCAGGATCATAACGACCTCGATCTAGCTTACGACAACCCAAGTTCACATTCCCTCACTTCAACGCCGATTTTGATCCACTCCCACTAATAAACAAATGCGAGATTTACTCCCCGGTTGCTAAACAATGGGAAAAAAATGCAAATCCGGACAGATCAATTTGATTTTTATGGCTTACTCGTTTCAAGCCTTTGATTCATGAGTTAAATCCATTTTGTTAATGTGCCTCCTCTCGAATCGTGCCATGTAGTTTGACAAATGAAACAGGTCAATCAATTTCTTCCCGGAATTTTTCAATGCAGCGATCAGTAATTGATTGTATTCAGAGAACATGATATCAGGAGTGAGGCATGGATGCGCTGTCAACTTTTGTGGCAATACTGGGCTGTGCTTTATATATAGTTGACTTCGTTTTTCCAGTTTGAATATTAACTTTTCTTTTTGACAAAAGGTGGGGAATAAAGTTCAACATGTCTCTTGAATGTTGTGCAAGAATATTATGGAATGTTTGTGTAACTCACTGTAGTTCCATGCTGAAATTGGTGTTGGGTCCATTAACAAATGCTGAAATTTCCAATGGTAGTAGACCTTATTCACTGTTTCCTTTATCATGCAGCCCCAACACTTGTTAGGAGAACTGAACATCAATGAACTGGATGAGACTGTAGTACCGCAACAACAGCAAGGGCAGCAGAGAGTGTTTGCTCCAGTTGAAAGGTGTGGGGGGAGGTTTAGTGAGTGTTGGGCTGGGATGTGGAATTGGTGCTCTGGATGGTTTAGTGAGTGTTGGGCTGGGACGCATGAGGCAGCTCGAAACTGGCTGAGGAGTGTATGTCCATTGAGCAGGCACGTGTCACATGCTAAATTTCTCATAGTAACTGGACACTGTTGAATTAATAAAAATCATGTTTTGCTTGTTTTCTATATGCAGGCATTTGCTAGTTTTTTAAAGAACGCTGCGAGCATTGGAGTAATGGCAATTTTAACACTAAACATCTATTCTGCCACCTTTTTTCTTGCATGGGCGGAACATGACACTATTTTCCTTGTGGGAAAGGACACCACATTCTCTGATGGATTGAAATATTGGGTGAAGGTCATTATAATTGGTCTTCCCTTTTTTGCATGTCCTGCTACACTTTACATTGCCGGTCATGCTAAGGCCCTGCAAACTAACAGAAATGCCTTAGGATATGTGTCTGGACTAGTCATTTGTGAGTACCTCTTCATTCTCCTCGTGGGGGCGCTAATGACTGTCTGTATGTCGGCATCGCCATATGGATATGTGGTTGTTGTTGCCGGTTTTTTTATCTTACTTGTTCTTGTGACTTGGGGGTGTTGCTATTACTATCCAAAGGTGAACAAACTATTTAATTTGTTATCAAACTCTTTTGTCCCCTCCAGATGTTGGTGATCTTTTCTAATAGCTCTCTTCTTTTTTGCCTGCAGTTTCTGAGGTGTTGTGTAGTTTGGACATGTTACCATGAGGTAGATGTTGAAGCTCAGGAGCTTGAGCTTGATCAGAGAGACAATGATTAGGATGATGAAAGCTAGAGCAGGCAGACAATCATGATGAGCCAAAGATAAGCCGAAAACTAGTGGGAATATTTCTTGGAGATCTGACTTTGATTGTATTGAGTAGGTTTACTTTCCTTCTGCCACCTGCTAGCTTACATTTAAATTGTCATTAGATTCTGGCAAGTATAGATGATAGATCGTCTATATAGAGGTGAAACTAGCTGTCAAAACCAATTACGATACATGTTATTTCTATTGTCCTGTTACTCTGGAAGGCACATGTTATTTCTGTTGACCTTTTGCTGCATCTCCCTTTTTGCTTTTGAAATGTAAGACAAAGAAGCTGGCAGTCCAAGAACCAAATTGGCCTTAATCAGCAATTCTCTAATAATCACGCTAGTGTATACCCAATATTTTTGAACAGGCTAACAGAACCAATGCATCAGCAACAGAACTCAGGTTGGAGGAAACAGAAACCACAAATGACGGTCACCCAAGATCTAACAGAATTGCATTCCCGTCGTGAGATGTGGTCGCCTAGCTTTTTCATAAGCACGATCAGTACTTTGATCTCACCCGCGGGTTCAGCGGGAACAAACCTTAATCTTACAATGCAGGCCACGTTGGGGAGGTGAGGATCATCGCGAGGTTCTCACGGATGTCGTCCGCTTTGCCCACGATAGGCAGAACATCCTGGCCACACATGGAGATGAGTGGGGACGACACCGACAATGGCGAGGACGGCAACTTGCAGCTGTGCACCTACAGCGCCTGGTGAATACAATAGGTTTTTAACCCTACTGGAACATGTTGATGGGCAAAAAATCAGAATTTTGACCCAGCTGTGAATCATTCACAGTCAACATACTATTTTCTTCAGGCAGTTGAATTTAAAATCCTTTCATTTCAGAGCTAGTATTTTTCTGGTTAGGACCTGGTAATGCGAATTCTTGTATTCAATTCCTGGTTATTTAGTGGCACAGCATATTCAGTGGAATTGACGTGTAGTGGAGGTTCAACAGTGTAGAATGTTTCATGCCAGATGGTAATAGACTTTTGCCAGTCTTGGAAAATTCGTTAGGACTACCAGTTGATGATCCTCGTATGGAAACTGGAGCATCCTTGGAATGCTTCCAAGGCAGATTCTTCCCTCATTTTCATTTCGGGTCATAAAAAGAGGAAATATAGAAATAGATCGGGTTTTATTCCTGTCGAGATCATGTATCTCGGGTATCTATAGAACCAATGTAAACACGAAAGCCCAGCTGTGGACTACGGCCCATGGCCCAACTCGCAGCCCACGAAAGACTCCATTGCATCGAACTACAAAGAGACGCCCTGCCGCCTCGGAGCCGGGGTCGCCCGAAGACAACGTCCGTCTCCCGACGGCCGGGCTCACCCGCAGACACCAACCCGACCACCCAGAGGTCGGGGCCGAATCACGATAAAACCCGACCTATTGACGGTCCAGAACTGCCTAACAAGTCCGACCCCCTGGGTCGATCACCGCTTCATGTTAGCTTCATGACCATTGAAGCCTCTCAAAGGTATGAATGGTTTCGGTGATTATATGAGAACTATGAACTAAATCGTTGGATGTAGGTTCATCAAACACTATTGTTTACCTCTTCGCATTGTTGTTTCAAGGATGTTCGATTTTCTAGTGAAGGAAAGGGTTTGTTCAAAGCTAAGAATGATCTAGAGCCGTGTGTGGCTTAGTTTTAGGCCTTGTGTCAATAGGAAAAACTGATACTATTAAGAGGGGTCGGGTCACTCGTCTTGATTTTACAAGAGTTAGGTTGTATGGACACACTAGGTTCTCTGAGGCACTTGAGTGATCTATGGAGGCTTGGAGACATCAAGGGTTGCAGCAAGTGAAGCCGAAGTCAAGTTGAAGATGAAGGCAGCTGATGGAGAGTAATCGAATAGTCCGCTTGTGTCATCGAACAGTCCGGTGAGGTCTCAAATCAGAAGTCTAGAGAGGCAATTTTCTGGGAGCAACTCGGTTGAAGTCACCGCACGGTCCGTGGGTGTCATCGAACAGTTCGATGAGTGCAGGAGGGCAGAGTCCAGAGATAGGTGTTATCTGGCGTTGGTGTGAGAAGTCATTGGATAGTGCGGTGGTGTAGTGATCGGACAGTCCGGTTAGCCAGAAACTGAAGTCTAGAAGAGATGTCTCTGGAAGTCCAAATGAGAAGGTCACCAGACAGTCCAGTGAAAGTTTGCACCAGATAGTCTGGTATCACATGGAATGGATTCTAGAGAGGATATTTTTTTGCCAGCTGAAGAACAGGAGTCACCGGACAATATGGTGACCTCAGAAGTCACGGGACAGTCTGGTTGTCCCAGTCACCAGACAGTTCGGTAACTGCAAAAAGTAGTCAACTTTTTGGTAACGGCTCTCAATAGGTCTCTCAGGGGTTGGGGCCTATTTAAACCTTTAGGGAGCTTTTCTGGAGGTTACTTGCGGCCAGAGAAATTGGAGATCATTTGTGGAAGTCAAAGGTCACCAAGTTGAAGCACAAGGGAGCATCTAGTGAGATCTTGAGTGGTAGTGAAGAGTAGAAAAGAGCATCCATACATTCTCAAAGCTTGTGAGGCTGAGAGGAGTGTCTTCGGCTTGTTACTCTTGGTCCATGGCAGTTTAGACCGGTTAGGCGTCGTTGTACGAGCTTTCGAAGATTTGTGGAAGACGGCATCAAGTTTGTGCATGATTTCAGGTCTTTCGCTTGAAAGGGAGAGCAACAGTGAGCTTTTGAGTCAGTGACTTCAATTCGAGAGTGAACTGTACCCTTGTGAGCACCGTTCCAGGAACAATGGGAGGAACAAAGTCTCCGACAGGAGTGGTTCAACGAGGATTAGAAGAAGGCTCCATCCTTTTGAGACCTCGAGAAAAATCGTTGAGCATCTCTTACACCCTTCTCTTTACTTCCCGCATTTACCTTTTATGAGTAAAGTGATAGGGTGCTTTGTCTTATCTCTTGGGGGCTCTCGTGCCGACTTGCTTTGTAGCTTGATAGGTCATTCTTTCATTATCTTCTAGAGTTCGGTTGTATCCTTGCTTGGTTGTTCTCGTGCTTAGTTCCTTCTTGCTAGGAGTTGGTTGCTTGTTTGCTAGAAATTAGGAAGAGTGAGAAAAAGATCTAGTAGTGTTAGTTTCCGATTCAAGCCCTCCCATTCTCGATCACTTGATCCTTACAAGTGGTATTAGAGCCAAGCGCTCATTTTCTGGCTTATAAAAGAATCGCTTGCTAAGTACCTTTATGTCACAAAACCGGTGAATTCAAGTGCTAACATGAACATCTCATCAAACTCTTCATCTAGCAACTCTATAAGTTTTACTATGATTGAAAATTCTATTTATCTTGAGCTCATAGATGCTTACACTCACTTTGGAATTCTTGATGGTGAAACTATAGGTGCTTCTATCTAACGATTGCATGATCTTGCAGAAAAGATCAATTCTTTTGAAGGAGCACTCAAAATTTCTCATGAAAAATCCATCAAGAAGCTCCTCTCAAACAAGAATGCTCGTGCTCTTGTCTCTCATGAAGCCTCATCATTCAAGGATGATCTTAATGTCTTAAGTAGGAGAGAAAGATTCATGCTTATCACATTATTGGCCATTGGTTTGCAATATAACTCTACTAGCTCTTACTTACCTCTTGATGATAACACTATTGCTAGTAGTTTGTTAGAGGTTTCCTTTGATGCGTAGTTTATTAGAGGTTTCCTTTGATGTTCTTTGTGATGAGTATATTATTACCCTTTCTAATGAAACACGAAAAGATCTATGTATTCGCATTGATAAACTTGTAGGATGGATCAATTCTTATGGGAAGCATCATATCTCAAATGATGAAGCTAACAAAAGGAAGTTTGATGCTTCTAAAAGTCACCTTAAGCGCTCTAAAGAACAAAGTTCATCAAAAGAAGTCGCTGTTATTATTGAGGTTAGTACAAGTGAATCATGTACTATTTTGGATACTAACACCTCTTGTCTCGTGGCTTCTAGCAAGGTGAACTACAAAAGTGGTGGGAAACATTAGGTTTTGATAGTTGTTGCACTCAACACATGACCAGCAATCATAAGATGTTCACCACCATCAGGGAAGATGAGGATAAAGATAAGGTGACTTTTGGTGATAATTTTAAAGAAAGAATCAAGGGGTTGGGCAAAGTCACCATCTCTAATGACTTATCCATTTCTAATGTCATGCTTGTGGAATCCTTGAGCTTCAATCTTCTCTCGGTTGCCCAATTATGTGATCTTGTCATCACATGCTTCTTCAGTGACAAAGGTGCTGAATTGATCAACAAGTCCTTGGGTCTCACATTCAATGGTTTTTTGGCACAACAACTTATATATTGTGAATTCCTCTTCAAATGAAGTTTTGCTGAAACTTGTCTTATTGTAAAGTCCTCCAAATGATGGTTATGGCATAGGAGGCTTACCCATATTGGAATGAGGCAATTGAAGAAGATCATCAAGAAGGGTTTGATTCTTGGAATTCAAGATATCACTTTTAAGAAGGACAAATTGTGTAGTGCCTGTCAAGAGGAAAAGCAAGTGGCAACTTTTCATCCTTGCAAGACCATAATATCCACATCAAAACCTCTTGGGCTTCTTCACATTGATCTCTTTGGACCAACAACCTACAAGAGTCTTGGTGGGAATCCTTTTTTTATCGAGATTATTGATGACTTCTCTCGGTATACATGGACTATATTTTTAGAAGACAAGGCTCAAGCTATCACTAATTTCAAGAAGTTTGCCAAGAGAGCTCAAAATAAATTTGAAGCAAAAATCAAGAGGATTAGAAGTGATAATAGGACCGAGTTTAAGAACTCTATCATTGAGGAATATTGTGATGATCTCAGCATCAAGCATGAGTTTTTGGCTACTTACACAGCAGAGCAAAATATTGTTGTGGGGAGAAAGAATCGAACTCTTATCACTCTTGCTAGAGTTATGTTAGATGAATATGGGACTCCGAAGAAGTTTTGACCTGAAGCGATCAATACGGCATGCTATACTTCAAACCGCGTCTATCTTCATCGTATATTGAGCCAAAACATAAGAACATCATTGGTGCCAAATGGATCTTCAAGAACAAGCAAGTTGAAAATGGGATTGTCATGAGGAATAAAGCAAGACTCGTGGCTAAGTGTTACTCTCAAGTTGAGGGGATGGACATTGATGAGACCTTCGCCCCCATGGCTCGAATCTTGCTTGCTTATGCTTCACATTTTAACTTTAAATTATAACAAATGGATGTGAAGAGCGCATTTCTTAAGGGCTATATTAATGAGTAGGTTTATGTTAAGCAACCACCTATCTTTGAGGATCCCAAACACTCCGATCACGTCTTCAAGCTAAAGAAAGCATTGTATGGACTCAAGCAAACTCCAAGGGCATGGTATGAGTGGCTAAGAGACTTTCTCATCGATAAAGTCTTCAAAATAGGGAGTATCGATAACACTCTCTTTACTAAATATGTTGACAATGATTTTTTTATTTGTCAAATATATGTGGATGATATTATCTTTGGATCAACTAATGAAGCTTATAATGTAGAATTTTGAGAGCTAATGGCCAAAGAATTTGAGATGTCCATGATAGGAGATCTTCATTTGTTCCTCGGATTTTAAGTCAAGCAAATGAAAGGAAGGATTCATCTATCAAGAGAAATATCAAGAGATCTTCTTAAGCATTTCAAAATAGAGGATTCAAAGCCAATCAAGACTCTAATTGCCACAAATGGTTTTCTTGGTCCGAATGAGATAATAAATCAGTTGATAAAAAGTTTTATCGTTCCATGCTTGGTTCTCTCTTATATCTTACGGCCTCTCGTCCGAATATTATGTTTAGTGTATGCTTGTGTGCTTGTTATCAAGCTAATCCTAAAGAATCTCATTTAAGTGCTGTGAAAAGAATTCTTAGGTACTTAAAGTATACACCAACTATGGGCCTTTGTTATCCAAAAGATGGAGGATTTGATCTTATTGGCTACTCCGACTCAGACTTCTTAGAAGATCTTTAGTTGCTTGGAGCTCTAAGAAGCAAAATGCTATGGCCCTCTCAAAGGCCGATGCGAAATATATGGCAATTGGTGCTTGTTATGCTCAACTTCTCTATATGAAGCAAGCTCTCATGGACGATGGATTGGTATATAATCAAATTCTACTATATTGTGATAGTGAGAGTACTATCAATATGGCTCTTCATGAGGGTGATCATAGTCATGCTAAACATACTGAGGTCAAGCATCATTCATAAGGGATCATGTGGCCAAGAAGGATATTGATCTTATTAGTGTAAGGACAAATGATCAATTAGCCGATATTTTCACGAAGTCCCTTGATGAGAAGAATTTTAACATGCTAAGATCATTTATAGGGGATCATGTTTGCTTGTGTTTGCTTTGTTTTTGTTGTTCTTTTTGTTTTATAGGACCATCATCTAACCCTTTCAAGATAGCAATGATCTTGGAGAGCTTGGAAAGAATGATCATAGGGTGCCCAAGGCTAGGAGATGAAGATCATTGTGAGTAAGCTTGTGAGGGGATTTCAATGTGATGGAGGTACTTGTTTTCTAGTCCTTCTTCATCATGAGCATGCATCTTTTGTTCTTGTTTATGCATTCATGCGCATCTCATGCATTGCATCTAGTGTCTTAACGTCAAGCACAATTGTAGGAGGAATTGCTCATAATCCAATATAAGTTTATTGCCCCTAAACATCTTTAAAGTAATTGTGAGCTTCATGCCATTGAATCACAACTTTTGAGCTCTAAGGTTAAATCTACTTACATGACTCAAAGACTATAGTTCATACATTCCCATGTGCATCACTACCCCCCCTTGGTTAAAGAAGAGGAAGTTTCCTGGTTAAATCCTTGTAGAAAAGAGATGTGTCAAGAGAGGTATCTTTCGAAGGGGAGTCGAGAGAAGGTGAAAGGACAAGAGAAGGATTTCTAGATGAACACTCGATAATATTGCTTTATACTCTCTTATCCTCCATATGGTTTTCCATTGCACTTTTCTCCTGTGGTATTCTTTTTGTTGATCGATGACAAAGGGGGATAAGTGTGAGTATTGAATAATGATAGAGAAGAGAAGAGAAGAATTGTTGATTAAGATGAATTGTTTGGTGATAAGATTGGTCTTTGGAGAAGATCTTGACCAAGAAATTAAAGGGAGTAATTTTACCTTTACCCTCAAAATCTTTTCATTACTACCCCTTTGCCCTCTACTCGTCCTGTGGTTATTTTCTATTTGTAGATAACGAGAGGGGGGAGTCAAAGAAATGAAGATGGGTGAAATCACAACCAACAAGACAAATCAATGCACTTATCGAGGCAGAGTCTAAAGCCAACGTATAGAATCTTGCGCAAAATGTGAGCTTCTTGACAAGAAATGGTAAAACAACTTGTGCCTATCCTATCTTTTATGGTTGTCTCATGCTTTCCTTCCTATCTTTTGTATCATCTCAATCATTTGTATCATGGTTGTCATCAATCACCAAAAAGAAGAAGATGGTTAGCTTCATGACAATTGAAGCCTCTCAAAGGTATGAATGGTTTTGGTGATTGTATAAGAACCATGAACTAATTCGTTGGATGTAGGTTCATCAAACACTATTCTTCACCTCTTCGAGTTGGTTGTTTCAAGGATGTTCGGCTTTCTGGTGTGCTTTCAAGGAAGGAGTTTTTCCAAGGCTAAGGATGATCTGGAGCTGTGTGTGGCTTAGTTTTAGTACTTGTGTCAATAGGAAAAAATGTACTATTAAGAGGGGTCGGGTCACTCGTCTCGGTTTCACAGAGAGTATGGATGCACTAGGTTCTCTAAGGCACTTGAGTGATTTGTGGAAGCTTGAAAACTTCAAGGGTTGCAGTAAGTGAAGTCAAAGTCAAGTTGAAGACGAAGGAAGCTGATGGAGAGTCACCGGATAGTCCACTTGTGTCATCAGGCAGTCCGATGAGGTCTAGGATTAGGAGTCTAGAAAAGCAGTTTTCTGGGAGCAACTCGATTGAAGTCATTGGACGGTCCCTGGGTGTCACCGAACAGTCCGGTGAGTGCAGGAGGCCAGTACAAAGAGAGCTGTTCCCTAGAGTTGGTGTGAAGAAGTCACTGGACAGCCCGGTGGTGCAATGACTGGACAGTCTGGCGAGCTAGAAGCTGAAGTCCAGAAGAGGTGTCTCTATAAGTCTAAAAGAGAATGTCACCAGACAATCCGATGAAAGTATGCACCGAACAATCCTAAAAAGGAGGTTTTCTACCAGTTGAAGACTAGGAGTCACCGAACAATTCGATGGTCTCACTCACCGGACAGTCCGGTGAGTGCAAAAAGCAGTCAGCTTTTTGGCAACGAGTCTCTCAGTGTTTGGAGCCTATTTAAACCGTTGAAGAGCTGTTGTGGAGGTTACCTGCGGCCAGAAAAGTTGGAGATCATTTGTGGAAGCCAAAGATCACCAAGTTAAAGCACAAGGGAGCATCTAGTGAGATCTTGAGTGCTAGTGAAGAGCAGCAAAGAGCATCCATATATTTTTAGAGCTTGAGAGGCTGAGTGGTGTGTCTTCGGCTTGTTACTCTTGGTCTTTGGCAGCTTAGACTAGTTAAGTGTTGTTTTTCGAGCTTTCGAAGACCTGTGAAAGATGACATCAAGTTTGTGAGCAGTTTTGGGTCACTCGCTCGAAATTGACACCAAGAGTTAGTGTCTGAGCATTGGAGGCTTGCTCTAGCGTTTGGTATTAGTTGCTACAGCCGGGTCGCCGGTGACTTCACTTCGAGAGTGAAGTGTACCCTTGTGAGCACTGTTTCAGAAACGCTGGAAGAAACCAAGTCTCTGACGAGGGTGGTTCAACAAGGATTAGGAGAAGATACCATCCTTCCGAGACCTTGAGAAAAATTGCTGAGCATCTCTTTTACTTACCGCAATTACCTTTTGTGAGTAGTGTGATAGGGTGCTTTGTCTTATCTCTTGGTGGCTCTCGTGCCGATTTGCTTGATAGCTTGATAGGTCATTCTTTCATTATCTTCTAGAATTTGGTTGTCTCCTTGCTTGGTTGTTCTCATGCTTAGTCTTTTCTTGTTAGGAGTTGGTTGCTAGTTTGGTAGAAATTAGAAAGAGCAAGAAAAAGATCTAGTAGTGTTAGTGTCCGATTCAACTCCCCCTACACACACTCTCGGTCTCTTCATCCTTACACCTCAATGACCACCCTCAGACAAGCGCATAGATTCTTAACAACGTACAACAGCAGGTAAAGCAATCCAGCCAGAGGTAAAGCAACTCAACAAAAGGTAAAGCAGTCCAACAGGTGATAAAGTTAACGGCAAAGCAACTTTTGTCCTCTAGCACCGAACAAAAGACGATCAAAGAACACTAACAAGCTGCTCCAGCGCCAGCGGGCGCCAGAGAATAACCTTATCAAAAGACCGTGGCCCCACCCGTCAGGGGACGCTCGATTTCATAGACGCCAAACCTTATAACCCCAGTTCGACCGCCATATAAAGTGGGCCCCAAGGCCTTAGACGACGTGTTCACATAGTTCAAGTCTTCGTACACACATCACATACTCTGTATCGAGCTTATATGATTCACTCTCTCTCTGGACATAGATTATTACACTTTCGTGGTGACCCGAATCAGGTTAAATCTTGAGTCTTTCATAGACTAGGTCACCTTGATACAAAGAGCATACCAAATCTCTCTCAAAATAAATAAATTCTACTGTGTGCCGGTGGTTAGAACACCAACACTTCCCATACTAGTAGAATTTTCTATGAACAAAGATTAAGTTATTAATATAAAATGACTTATTTAATATCGGAAATCAATCCAAAGGGAATGATTCCTAGCCTAGCAACCGAACAAGTCTCAAGTAGAATCATTTTGAGCCTTATGTGTGGCAACAAATGACATCCGTAAAATAATATTGGGCACGTTCGGATCCGATTCTAACGGTGGTTGCTGCGCTGAATGCCCATTAAAGCTACAGTAGATCGCAGGTCTTCGGCCGCAGCCGCAGCGGCTGCGGCTGTTCAGTTCAGCACATCCGCACTGGCCCATTGTCTGTAAGAAGCATCCTGGACCTCCATGATATGCAAGGAACAAAACTGATCGATTGAATATTACGAAAGCATGTCGGCAGCCTACAGGCAACAGCCTTCTCAACATTAGTCCTAAACTATGCAATTCCTCTACAAAAAAAAAGAGCGATAAGATTATGATTCCAAGCATGGTTGAAATTTGTTCTGAGATCAAGGTTCCAGTTGATTGATAGAAGACTGACAACTAGGTTATTCTTGCAAATTTTGTAAGAAAAATCTGATGGTGGCAGTGTGTTAGTTCAGGTGGCTAGTAATGATACAGAATGGTTAAAACTCCTTTAATGTTTCAATTAGGATCGGTAGTAGTTTAGTCCCCGGAAAAGTAGAATAATTTTTTTTTACAACAGGAAGCAATGGAGGATCATGAATCCAGCGTCAGGCAAATTCGCTGACGCAAGTCTGCAACTAATGCTGCTTCCTGGAACTAAATTTGTTCCATCAACTTAATGAGAAAACTGAAACACTGCCATGGAGAATCATAGCAAATAGAAATCTGATATATGAGATAATCTCATTTTGTTCAAAGAAACACATTTAGAAGTTTCACGCTGAAACTATATCTGAGAATATGCAAAGCTCAAACCAGGTGACACACACATTAAATTAGAACAAGAAATAATTAAGATAATGAGGTAGTTCCATGGATTACAGGTTGTAACAGCAACCAAAAGGACTGATCGGATTCAACAAGAACAGCGAAGAGCATAGAAGCAAGA
>BCLF01000094.1:646959-675753 GCA_001602275.1 Zoysia japonica
TGTTCTAATATGTACCGAGTCTAGTGTGAGTAGTAATAAATAAAGGCTGAGATATCGACGTATGTATGCTACGATGTTTGGCGCTGAAAATATCTTTGTTCTCCTGTCCTTGTTGATCGTTCATTGATTCAAAATTCTAACATTATCATTATAATCTAGTTATTAATCCATAAACCTTAAGATCGATTTTTCAAATATTGGATCGAGACGGTACTTAATTGTTTTGGTCGTGCATGCAGGGTTTCACAGTTTCGATGATGCTGATACTATGCTACATTCTCTTCGTGTCCTACATGATCTGCAACACTGAGACATGGCGGCGCGCGGCGGTGGGTATCGTGGTCGCGACGGCCTTGCTCTTGGTGTCCTTGTGCATGGTCCCCTGCAACGGTCAGTCTGCGACACGAAGAGAAAGCAACACCGTGAAGCCTCCTGTGGACAGTGACGACGATCTTGGCAGAAGGCTTCTGGAATCAGACAACAGGTTGGAAGATGGCGCTTCGAGTTCGACAAGGTTAGAAGATGGAGCTTCGAGTTTGAGAAATGGAGCTGTTTCAGTAGTGGTAGTAGTAGCAGTCGACGATCAGCGTGGTGCTTATGAGGCCCGTAACCTGTAGTGTTGGCTGATTCCTGCGCACTCTTTGATCGATCATCGTTTTTGGGTATTATGCGTGTTTCTTATTTAGTTTTCCTTGATAACTGCTTTGAGAACAAATGTGAAAAATAGTTATTTTTTCAACTCCATTGTTCAAACAATTTTGTATTTGTTAATGTCTAATACAAGCTTGTCATTGGACATTGGTATCACAAATATAATATTCATATTCAGGATAGAGCTGATTGGTTGGCTGCATCAGACGTCAGCCAAACTCCTCGGATGCAGCAAGCCATGTGCGGTTGTCTACACAAGGATTGGAGCTAAGCGCTACGCATGGAAAAATGCTTGCCCAGTCTGGTTCTATGGAAACGAGAATCAAATCTGTTTCTCTCGAACCTGGCTTGCATGATGCTTGCCAGCGAGAGTCTAGCTCTCGAGAACCGTGCTTAGCGCATAATTGAGAAGGGAACCATTCACGACTTATTTTATCATCAAACGCCACACGACCTCAAAATTAATGCTGTTACATTGAGTTGAAAAAAGAACAAATTTAACAAAGTTTCATCTATATTTTGTTCATGCCATTCTAGCTGTAAAATACATGTGAATACGTTTCCATCCTTTTATGCTATTATAATTTTGGGCATAGATAAAACATGAGTATAGATAGTGAGATGAAAAAAAAGTGGATGGCATACATATTGGCACCGCGATGCCCCTCTCTCTTTTCAGCTTTGTGTCGTTATCGTTCCATTTTCATGTGTTCCCGAAGCCGAAGGAATTGCAATGAACGGCGGTGTGGCATCGGCCGGCACATGAAAGTTGGAACAAAAGACGACGGAGTCCGCGTATCACTTGACCAGGAGGAGACTAGAAGTAGCACGGTCATTTTGCCATAGAATATTCTCAAAATATTTCTTACGGTATACCACCACCGACCCGGATCGGGACGAGCATGTTCGCGGCATGCTTGCCCCGCCACCGCTTCCTTCACCTTTGTATTTTTTTAAAAAAAAGAAAAGGATTTTTTGGGATCTGGTGCTGCGCCGTGGAATAAAGTGCAGAGATCGTCAGATTTGGGCCCGTTAATGGGCTGGGCTTAAGCTACAGGACCATGCAAAATTGAAGCCTCGGCCCCATCGCAATCCAGCAGCACCTGCACGGCTGCCTTGCACGCCGCGTCTATAAATCCTGGGCCCCAAGGAACTAGAACTAGGGCGCGCACCGCATCATCCATTGTATAGGGATGGCGACTCCCAGCTCCAGCGACGGCGACCACGTTGATCTGGAGAGTGGTGGCGTAAACGATCATAGGAATATGGCAGCCCCTAACTCCGACGACGACGTGGTGCCGGCTGATCTCCGGGACGATGGGCATGGCCGCAGCAGATCCGTGGCCGGCCGGGTCCGGCCGAGGAAAAGTGCAACATCAACAAGACGAAGAAATCCTCCATTGGCAAGACGAAACGCAAGAAGTCTGGTAATAGGGAAGTCTCGGCCGATTCATACCCTCCTGTGAGTGCATGCCTCCCAAGCTTCCATCTCACCCTCTTTTGGTAACTTCTCCACAAGGTTTACAAAACCGTTCACAACCAGTCTATTTTCAATGAAACCGGTCACGACCGGTTTTTGTTTTAAAAATTTAAAGAATTTGAAAATTTTTGTACTACCGAAAACCGAAAAAACCGGTCGATAAACCGATAATACTGAAAAAACTGGTCGATAAACCGCTGGGTTTCAAATTTTGAAACCTGAAAATCGATGAAACCGAAAAAACTGATCGATAAATCGGTGAACCGCTCGATAAACCGAAAAAATCGACCGATTTTCGATCAAATTTCATTCAAATTTTGATTTTTTTAATTTGAAACAGTTTTTGATCGGTTTTTACTGTTTTTGTTAATGCTGTCCCGGCCGGTTTTACCGATTCAAACGATAACAAAAACCTTGCTTCTCCATCGTTCTTGTTCGAGAAAGTTAATTATTTCATCCTCACACGCCGATTGTAATGCCGGAGGGAGTAGCTAGTTTATAACTAAATCTAGTTGATTGAGACGGTAGTTAACTGTTTCGGTCGTGCATGCAGGGCTTCGCAGTTTCGATGATGCTGGTGCTATGCTACATTCTCTTCGTGTCCTACATGATCTACAACACTGAGACACGGCGGTGCGCGGCGGCGGGTATCATGGTCACGACGACCTTGCTTTTGGTGTCTTTGTGCATGGTCCCCTGCGACGGTCAGTCTGCGACACGAAGAGAAAGCAACACTGTGAAGCCTCCTGTGGACAGTGACAACGATCTTGGCAGAAGGTTTCTGGAATCAGACAACAGGTTGGAAGATGGCGCTTCGAGTTCGACGAGGTTAGAAGATGGAGCTTCGAGTTTGAGAAGTGGAGCTGTTTCAGTTGTGGTAGTAGTAGCAGTCGACGATCAGTGTGGTGCTTGTGATGCTCGTAAGTACCCGTAATGTTGAGTGGTGCCTGCTCGCTTTCGGATCATCCTTTTAGATTTTTCTAGGTGTCAGTATTGTGGGTGTTTCCTATCAAATTTTCCTTGATAATTAGCTGCTTCAAGAACATGCGTTGAAATTAGTTATTTTTTGAACCTCAATGTTTGTATATGTTCTTGAATCGTGTCCAATATAAGCTTGTTGTAGGACATTAGTATCATGAATGCGTGGGAATCTTTTCCTTCGACTAGTCAGAGAAAAGCCCTTCGACTAGTAGCCAAGCCAGAGGGTGGATAGGGTAGGCCGTAGCTCACCATGAGATTTGAGGTAGGAGCTACTACCCCCATCCTAACATATAAGCATTTCTAGATTTGGATAAGGTTAACTTTTTTTAATTTCTATCAATAATATCAAAAAATTTACTTAATTTCTAATTAAAAAACATAATTTTATGAAAGTTTATTTAATGATGAATCTAAAAAATATAATTTTTATATAATAAAATATTATTCATTATATGTTATTAGTAGTTAAAGTAATAAAAACTTGATTTTACTTATATTTTAGAACAGAGGGAGTAGTTTGTTGTTAAAGTGTGGGGAAGAAATTGGAAGATTCAACATTGATCGAGGCAACCATTGCGGCATGAGAGAAAAGGACGAAGGAAGAAGAAAACGACAGTGCCATTCAGTTGGGTTGGGCCACTCGTGCTCACTTGCTGCGGCCCAAGGGAGGAGATGGAAGAAAAATCCACTAGAATAATTTATTATAACCATTAGTTCAACTGTTATTTTAAATTATATTATATTATTTATTTTTATTTTTATTATATATATTCTCCTTTATTATATGGATACATCAATTGAAATATTCGCAATAAGTTATATGTAGTATACTACTAGAATAATTATTTTTTTACTACCTGCATTGCGCCTCTCGCCCCTTTGGAATAGGTTAGTCTAGTTTTTTTCACCATCCCCTTTGGGGCGTCGATAGGCGAAAAGGGTCGGATGGAGATGTTGGTCAATTGAGGATACAGTGCAGAGATTGAAGGTAAACATGAGCATGATTTTAGATTACCTTTGAATAGCTAAAACCGGTCGGTATCGGTTTGATAAAAACTGCGAAAACCAATCAAAATTTGCTTCAAATGATCACTTTTATGTCAAGTTACATTCCAGGACATCTGAATACGTTCCCGGCTGCCCGGTGCTCATAGGTGGTTGTGTTGAACATCACCGTGATACAAACTGTACTAAAATACAAGAAGTAGAAGGGGTTTAATCATGAATCCTTGATTCTTCTTTCAACTATAGATTGTGTGTTATAGCTGGAGCCAGTGGCGGAGCGTGGTGCAGAGCTAAGGGAGGGCCAGTTGGTAAATTTATTTTTTGCGTTCGCCGCAGGGCTGGGTCGTTGACCAATAGACGGCAGGGTGCGCAAAGCGTCGGGCCTTCCGCTTCTTCCAAACTCTCACCGATTGTGTTGCCTCCGCTCTCCGTGCCTTCACTGCTTGCCATGGTGCCGATCGAACCAGGGCAATGGCTATGCCTTTGCTTTAGAGTTTTTTTTCATCGGTAAGGGGGGGCCAGAGCGGTCTCCATAGAGCTCCGTCCCTGGCTAAGGTTCCCAGTGCTGACTCAAAAAGAGCCACGATTGGCTTGCTCTAATATTATTACTCCCTCCGTCTTATTTTATAAATTATTTTAAAGCTGAGCACAGTTATTAAAAAAATTGAAAAATGTGAGATGTTCTGAAAACGAGTAGGAGAGAAATAGAGTGAAAATATATTAAAAAAAATTGTTTTGAAAAGTGAGAATAATTTATAATTTGAGAAAACTTTAAGAGCCTAAAATGACTTATAATTTACGACGAAGAGAGTACTAAGATTGCTCAAGAAATAGCAGGCAGGGTGCTTCAATGAGCACAATCCTGGGAGCACGACTTTTGCACAGTGCTCAAGAAACAGAACACCAATATAGCCAACAAATGCAACATTAACCTGGCATCAGCGAGCTGCACCATGAACGTTCCTACTCCATGCTCTATTCCACCAACCCTCAATCACATTTCTGCTCACTAGGTGCTCGATGAAACTCCTAAGTGGATCCATTTTGAAAATATTTCACACATACTTCTATTCACAATCAACAAGGTTGATGATGGACACATACGCACTAAATAATACCTAACAATATTCCCTTAGAAAACAATACAAAATGGAAAATGTGTGAATGCTATGACCTCCCAAATTTTGGCACAATGCGCTTGAGTTTTTGGGATTCAAACTTCAAACTCAAGCACAGGCCTGACTAAAATTGTTTGGATGCAATATTACGCCCTAAAGATAATGCCTCAGTGCTTCATTCAGTCATTATTGTGAATTTGAACACGGCAGCAAACAGGATCAGTAATAATCCTGGTCTAAACTGCATGCCACTGAAAGAAAATTATAAATGGACCCTAAAACAATTTCTTCCATTTTGTGATCACTTCAGTAACTGTTAATTAGGAAGAAATATAGAGAAAACAATACTTTTATTATAGCTCCGAGGAATTTTACATCCTGAAAATAATCATCACTGAGGAACTGTGCCTGAAATCTAACGTGAAAGGAAATTTTTAATAGCGAGGGAGCACGGATAATAAATCAATTACCGACCTTTAGTACCCTAAGAGGGAAGGAGCCAATTGCTCATTCCACGGAAATTCTCCATTTTCTACATTGGCTAATACATTGTATATGAACCATGTACCCATCGCTTGTGATTTAACCCCTAAAATTGATATTTCTCTTTTACCACATAAGCAGGAAACTAGTTGACATTTTACCTGATTATAGCAGACTGTTTTAACATCGATATCGCTAAATCATGGCGTATTTAGTATATAGCTTGTAATAATGTTGTCGTACTTTTTCTATCTCACTCTATGTAGCAATCTTTAAATATGAACTCATGTGATCAAATAAATCCTTGTATGTAGCAAGCTTTGGGAAAAGGCTCCTTGACTGCGATGCATTGTCCCCTACGATTGGACAAAGTACGATCGAAGGATACCGACAACCTGCTCCGGCGCCAACGGACGTCAGAGGATCCCGTCAGAGGGCCGCTCGGTTCCGTAGGCACAAAGTTTGTAACCCTGATTCGACCCTTATATAATGGGGTATCGGAGGCCTTAGATGAGAAGATTCAACAAGCCACAACACATAAACCCACATATGAGCGCTAGGGTTCTTACTCGCGTCAAGGCCCTTTCGCCATTGTACTTCTGTTTTTGAGTTCATACGATTCATCCACTCCTAGACGTAAGGTGTTACGCCTCTGCGGCAGCCCGAACCAGACTAAATCTCGAGTCTTTCGTAGATTAAGCGATATCGAATACGAAGATCGCACCCAAATCTCTCTCCGAATACGAAATGCTTCTATGTCGGTGGTTAGAACACCGGCAAGTACAATGTGCTACTCCATATGAAGTGATAGCAGTTGGTCCCCTCAATCACTCCCGTATGACCATCATGTGGTACCTGTTTGTTAGGTTCAACATGCACGTCAACAATGGTGATGGATGTACCATACAAATCACTATCCTTAAGTTGTAACTAATTACTTTTTATATTTTTTTTAACACATGAATTTATAAGACCTGATAGAATCATCTTTCTTCAGTATTGTAAGAAATCTCTATATGCTGGAGCAAAGTTGGATAAATGTAAAAAAAAACTTAGTTTTTGAGCGAAAGAAGAATTATATTAATGTGTAACTACGCAAATTATGTATCAAAACCGCTGCTAATAGGGGAGGGCCATACAACAAGGAAGACGAGACATAAGTGTGGCGTGTCAATGCCGCATAAAATATTTCTAGTACTAACTAAATCTTATATGTTGGGCGCAGCTCGCTGGGTGGGAGCAGATGGAATTCGACCAACGATGAAAATAGACCAGCGGGTGCAGTCTTAAATGGCCATAAATTGCAGTGGGCAGAAAGGAATACGACCCATGAGTACATCATTGATGTTCAGAATCGTGCCAACAAGATCTTAGAACGGGCCACTATTTCCATAACCTCGGCCCATGTCACATGCCTCACACTGGAGTGAGCAGCCTCCAGCCGCCGGCTCCGGTAGCGCCCTGATTGTCTCCGCTGCCGTCTACTGCCCTCGACTATTGTCGCACTAAATCGTCCTAACACGATGTCAATTTCTATAGCTGAAGGTAGCGAAGAATAAAATGTGGTACAAATCTACGAGCAAAAAGAGATTCTGCAACGAGATTTCTCATACGGTGGGAGGACGAAGAAAAACAGTGCGCGGATCCGCTTGTTAGTGTGCAGGAGGGGGGGGGGGGTGGGCGGAGGGTGGCTTCCCTTCGATCTGGTCAGTGGTGAAAATTTCCCATACACTGATACACATATGTCGAATCGCATGTACAAATATGTCCCTGTACAAAGGGCGTATTGGTCGCGCAATACAATCAGGATATCACTAATGGGAAATGTAAATTTATGGATTCGAACTCAAATCACCATAAAAATGCTGGAAAATACAACTAGGGATAATATGACTCATTTAATTTGTAGCAACTATTTCTTTATTTAAATTTTCAAAATTGTTCACTGACCGTCGAAGCTAGAAAGAACTGGTTTGCGAAACATATAGGGTACATCCCTTCCTTATTAGTCATCCAATAAAATTGAAGTTCCTTATCAGTCACTCAAAAATTTCAATTTTCTTTTCTTATTCACCACTTACATCCATGGGGTCATAAAAAGATCCCTTATATCAATTTTTACTATGTTTTCTCATTACCCATTTTAGTAGACTTTGTTGAAACTAATCTTTTCTTGCAAATTCACATTATGGTCCACGAGCTCAAAAAAGAAATAAAATGGTTTATATCAAATTTTAAAATTTAAATTTGAATATGATTACAAGTCAAAATTGTTCCTTGTGAAAAATTTATAGTCCCTAAAGCCCAACACTGTCTACTAAAACAGCTTGTGAGGAAACATAGAAAGAAAAATATGATAGAGGGCTAAATAAGTCTTTTCAAGTCCTAAAATGTAGAAGTGGGGTGAATAAAGAAAGAAAGTTAACATTAATGGTTGATAAGGAAACTAAAAATTTAAAGTGATTGATAAGTAATTTGTAGTTTTTAATGGCTGATAAAGATTTTACCCAACATAATAATGAGCCGGCTAAAAAAACATAATAATGAGCCCACATCTTTAAGTACTGAGATAAGTCGAGCATCCCGAATTCAACGACGTCAACTTCATGAAGGCACATTACGCTTGGGTCAGTAAATGGGCTAGGCCGCTAATATGTACAAAATTGAAGCCCCCTGCCCCAAGGCAATCCCGCGTGGTGTTATAGGACGCGCACGGCAATTCGCCACTGCCTGACGTGCTCCTTCGTGGGGTTATACCTTGCCAAGTGAGCCGGGCTAAATAGGTCGGCACGAGGCCCAACTAATTTGGCCTGGCATGAGCACGGTACGACACGATGAGAAACCAGGTAGGATCGGGCCGGCTCGATGAACGACACGAGCTGTGCTTGGGCCTAGGAGCAGGCCCGTTGGCACGGCTTGTTTAGGGTGGCCCGACTAGGCGCGATATTTGGCCCGCATAGCCTCTTAGGCACGGCATGATATGCCCGTGAGGCTTTTATTTGAAATTTAACATTAAATACATGTAATTTGACCAATTTAAATTTAAAATATAATATTTTAAGTGTTATATAATTATTTTTCTATAATTTTTTTGAGAAAAATAAAGTTGATTTTTTATTCGAGCTCGGGCCGATTGGCAGAACATGGCCAGTGTTAAAACAGCCGGGTCATGCCTGGGCCTAGGCTGGTGGCCCGCGGGCCGGCACGGTGCAGCCCAATTATTTAAGGGGCCGTGCCAAGCCGCCTTGGAGAAGGCACGAGCCCGGCCAGGCCTGACACGGCCCGTTGGCCACCTATACGTGGGTGCGTTTTTATAGGCTGAATTATGGTTTATTTGAATCTGACCAATTAATTATTAGTTGAAACTAATTATTAGTTTATTGTATGTCGGGAGATAAGACTAATTGTTAGTCTATTCTTCAATAAAATGTTTGTTTCGTGTTTGACTAATTTTTAGTCCGTGGACGTTTGGATCCGTGCTGAGTTGCTTTATTGGAAAAAATTCAAAGGTATTTTATATATCTTACGATCCGTACAAATTGTTACTCCCTATTAGTACCTTCGAGTCCACTAATTAGAAAATAATTAGTCTATAGGTGGACTAAAAATTAGTACTCTTATTAGTCCATCTATTTGAAAAACAATGATTAATTTTTAGTTAGCAAATTATTAGTCATTTGGATCAAACAAACCCTGGGCCGCAACATTTAAAGTTAGTTTACTGCAATCTCTCAAAACCGTAACTAATTATGGAGTACTTTATTAATTCTGTTTGAACCATTAAATTCTTTATAATTAATATAAAATTAAGATCACACATGAAAATTTAAAAAAAAATGAATTTATTTTTAACCTAATCGCATATGAATATTTTTTTAAAAATAAATATATTTTTTGAAATATTCCTTCTTAATGAATTAATTCCACTATTTCATTCTAGAAGTGAAAATAAATTGTTCCACTAGTAATCGTTAATTGTTCTAGTAGTAAAATTAAATATTCTAGTAGTAAAATAAATTATTCCAAACTAGTCTCAATATCACTGCTAATGCTACGATCTAAGAATTTTTTTATCTCATATATTTATTTCGAGTAATCTTCGTGCTAACGCTACAGTTTATCAAAAATATTAACTCAAGAAAATATAAGAAAAAAATTAACAGTTGGATACCCGTAGGGGCTTAGCGGCCATGCATTGATAAGAAAAACTGTAACAGCTGGTTACCCATAGGAGTTTTTGTTGTTTTCCAATCGATGCACGCGCGTGACTCCGAGATGAAAAGGAAGCATTTGTGTTGAAATGCGCAAGGAGATTTTGGAATTTGTTTTGTTTTTCAATAACTTTTTTATGATCTTAAATATTTGATTCAAGTAGTTATATTTAACCAACAAATGTCCATGTGGGTCTGAGATCAAGAAGATTCAAAAGGCTAGTCCGTTAGATTTGTAAGACGTGCTTTTAAAGAGATTTCAACTGTCAGATTTGTAAAAAAAAAACAACTTTAAGTGTATTTTTTGTGTGTACGTAGTCTAACAGAAGAAAAACTGTGCTTTTTAAAGTAGAAATAGAGAATATATATTGATGTAAAAAGAAAAAATAGAAATGGAAATTTTAAACGCAATTTTTTAAAAATGAAAAAAATAAAAAGGAAGAAAAATCAAAAAGAAAGAAAACTAAAGCTTGAAAGTAAAGAAAAAAGGAAAATCATTTTTTTAAATGATAAGATTCAATTGTTCCAGTTGTGAAAATAAACTGTTCTATTTGTAAAAATTATTTGTTCTAGTAGAAAATCTATTGCTTCAAAAAATATTTTCATTGGCCGCAATGCATCAATACGGTAAAAAAGAGGAAAATAAAAATAAAATAATAATTATAGAAAATAAAGAAAAGGTAAAGAGTAAAATAAAAATAAAGTAAAATCGGCGGGCAGATATTAGAAAAAATAAAAACATCTTTTTATAAAAGGGATAGAAATCAGAAAGAGAAAAGAAAACGGCCCAAAATCTCACAGCAGAGAGCGCGCGGGCGAGAGCGTTGAGTAGCCTAAAACCACTCCAAAATCTCACATCAACGGCAGCAGAGAGTGTTTGCTCCAGTTGAAAGGTGTGGGGGGAGGATATGTCAGTTGTGGAATGGGTGCTCTGGATGGTTTGGTGAGTGTTGGGCTGGGATGTGGAATTGGTGCTCTGGATGATTTAGTGAGTGTTGGGCTGGGACGCATGAAGCAGCTCCAAACTGGTTGAGGAGTGTATGTCCATTGAGCAGGCACTGGTCTCTGAGAAGAAGGGTACGCGTGTCACATGCTAAATTTCTCATAGTAACTGGACACTGTTGAATTAATAAAAATCATGTTTTGCTTTTTTTCTATATGCAGGCATTTGCTAGTTGTTTAGAGAACGCTGCGAGCATTGGAGTAATGGCAATTTTAACACTAAACATCTATTCTGCCACTTTTTTTCTTGCATGGGCGGAACATGACACTATTTGCCTTGTGGGAAAGGACACCACATTCTCTGATGGATTGAAATATTGGGTGAAGGTCATTATAATTGGTCTTCCGTTTTTTGCATGTCCTGCTACACTTTACATTGCCGGTCAAGCTAAGGCCCTGCAAACTAACAGAAATGCCATAAGATATGTGTCTGGACTAGTCATTTGTGAGTACCTCTTCATTCTCCTCATGGGGGCACTAATGACTGTCTGTATGTCGGCATCGCCATATGGATATGTGGTTGTTGTTTCCGGTTTTTTGATCTTACTTGTTCTTGTGACTTGGGGGTGTTGCTGTTACTATCCAAAGGTGAACAAACTATTTAATTTGTTATCAAACTCTTTTGTCCCCTCTAGATGTTGGTGATCTTTTCTAATAGCTCTCTTCTTTTTTTCCTGCAGTATCTGAGGCGTTGTGTAGTTTGGACATGTTGTTACCAGGAGGTAGATGTTGAAGCTCAGGAGCTTGAGCTTGATCAGAGAGACAATGCTTAGGATGATGAAAGCTAGAGCAGGCAGACAATCATGATGAGCCAAAGATAAGCCGAATCCTAGTGGTTATATTTCTTGGAGATCTGACTTTGATTGTATTGAGTAGTTTTACTTTCCTTCTGCCACCTGCTAGCTTACATTTAAATTGTCATTAGATTCTGGCAAGTATAGATGATAGATCGTCTATATAGAGGTGAAAATAGCTGTCAAAACCAATTACGATACATGTTATTTCTATTGTCCTGTTACTCTGGAAGGCACATGTTATTTCTGTTGACTTTTTGCTGCATCTCCCATTTTGCTTTTGAAATGCAAGGCAAAGAAGCTGGCAGTCCAAGAACCAAATTGGCCTTAATCAGCAATTCTCTAATAATCACGCTAGTGTATACCCAATATTTTTTAACAGGCTAACAGAACCAATGTATCGGCAACAGAACTCAGGTTGGAGGAAACAGAAACCACAAATGACGGTCACCCATGATCTAACAGAATTGCATTCCCGTCGTGAGATGTGGTCGCCTATCTTTTTCATAAGCACGAGCAGTACTTTGATCTCACCCGCGGTTCAGCGGGAACTAACCATAATCTTGCAATGCAGGCCACGCTGGGGAGGTGAGGATCATCGCGAGGTTCTCACGGATGTCTTCCGCTTTGCCCACGATAGGCAGAACATCCTGGCCACACATGGAGGTGAGTGGGGACGACACCGACAATGGCGAGGACGGCAGCTTGCAGCTGCGCACCTACAGCGCCTGGAGAATACAATAGCTTTTTAACCCTACTGGAACATGTTGATGGGTAAAAAATCAGAATTTTGACCCAGCAGTGAATCATTCACAGTAAACATACTATTTTCTTCAGGCAGTTGAATTTAAAATCCTTTCATTTCAAAGCTAGTATTTTCCTGGTTAGGACCTGGTAATGCGAATTCTTGTATTCAATTCCTGGTTATTTAGTGGCAGCAGCATATTCAGTGGAATTGACGTGTAGTGGAGGTTCAACAGTGTAGAATGCTTCATGCCCAGATGGTAATAGACTTTTACCAGTCTCGGAAAATTCGTTAGGACTACCAGTTGATGATCCTCGTATGGAAACTGGAGCATCCTTGGAATGCTTCCAATCCAGATTCTTCCCTCATTTTCATTTCGGGTCATAAAAGGAGAAAATATAGAAATAGATCAGGTTTTATTCCTGTCGAGATCATGTACCTCGGGTACCTATAGAACCAATGTAAACACGCAAGCCCAGCCGTGGACTTCGGCCCACGGCCCAACTCGCAGCCCACGAAAGACTCCATTGCATCGAACTACAAAGAGACGCCCCGCCACCTTGGAGGCGGGGTCGCCCGAAGACAACGTCCGGCTCCGGACGGTCGGACTCACCCGAAGCCACAACCCGATCACCTAGAGGTTGGGGCCGAATCACAACAAAATCGGACCTGCCGACGGTCGAGACCTAACTTACGAGTCCGACCCCTGGATCAGCCACCGCCTCAACGACCACCCTCTGACAAGCGTAGATATTTCTGACGACGTACATTAGGAGGTAAAGCAATCCAGCAAGAGGTAAAGCAGTCCAACAGATGGTAAAGTTAACGGCAAAGCAACCTTTGTCCCCCAGCGCTAGACAAAGGATGATCGAAGTACACTGACAAGATGCTTCGGCATCGGCAGGCGCTAGAGAATCAAGTTCTCATAAGACAACGGCCTCACTCGTTAGGGGCCGTCTGATTTCGTCGGCGCCAAGCCTTGTAACCCCGGTCCGACCCCTATTTAAATGGGGCACCGAGGGCCTAAGATGACGGGTTCACATACTTCAAATCTTCATACACACACCACATATGTGTGTTAGGGTTTTTTCTTAAGCGAGAACTCTTCCGCCATTGTAACCTTGTTTCTTGAAAACACGATCCACTCTCTCCCTGGAGGTAGGGTATCACACCTCCGTGGTGGCTCAAACCTGGTCAAATCTTGAGTCTTCCATAGACTAGACCGCCTCGATACGAAGAGCGCACCAAATCCCTCTTAAAATACGTAAATTCTACTGTGCCGTGGTCAGAACATCGACAATTGACGCGATAGAAAATAGGGTTTTCGTGGTGCATTTTCGCTTCCTTTTTGCCGATGGCTTATTTTCGCTCTGGTGGGACAGACTTTGATCTCTCACCTTCATTTTGGGAGTTTCACGGTCGCCATCGCTCGTGATGGTTGGTCGTGGCGCGTCCCCATCTTCACCGTCGACCAGGCCTTTCGCTTTGGGAGCCTAGATTTCATCGCCGACTAAGGTAGCGAGCTTCGTCTTCAAGCCCTGCCCAAGAAGCGTGCGACACGCCATCGTAGAGCTCACACGGCACTAGGTCGTGACCCGCCGCGAGAATGCTTAATGCTGCACGCTCCCAAGGCCACGGAGGAAACACCTCCCGGCAAAACACCTGACGACAACACCTCTCCGCGACATCGAGCGATCTCCATCATCGAGCAGGTCCTCCTGCTCAAAGTTGTTGAACCGGTGGATTGAGGCTAAATCGGTGCCCTGCATTAGCGTTGAGTGAGCGGTTGAATTCTTTGACGACATCATATATCGATTCGGGGTCTAGAACTCCATCCTCACCGACCACTGCACGCATTTAACAAGTCGGCAATTCCATGAATTCTACGAAGGTACCACATTTGGCTTGACTTCGCCTCCGTGGCTCACTCGAGTACCAACGGTCAACTCGAGCATGCTAATGGGATGGTGCTCTAGGGCCTCAGGCCTCGACTCTACGACTACGTTGAGCAGGCGACCGGACGATGGGTCCGAGAACTTCGATCCATGTTATGGGGTCTCCAAATGGCTCCCAACAAAAATACGGGGTTTACACCCTTCTTCATGACGTTCAGAGTAGAAGCTGTGCTACTGACCGACCTCGACTACGACTCTCCGACGGACCGAGCTTACGACATGGAAAGGTCAGAAGTGGCACCAAGACCCCCTGGACCAGCTGGAGGAGACACGCGACGTCGCCATCCTACGGTCGGTCAAGTACCGACAGGCTCAATGATGACTACACGCTCGGTGCATCAAGAGCCGGGCCATCAACGTAGGGGATCTTGTACTTATGAGGGTCTAGACCAGGGTCGACCAGCAAAAGTTGTCACCCCCTGGGAAGGGCCGTATGTAATCAAGCGAGTTCTAATGCTAGACGCCTATAAGCTGGCGACCGAGAGCGGCAAAGAGCTAGCTAGTGCCTGAAACATCGAGAACCTGCGTTGATTTCATGCATAATAAAATCAGCTAAGTGTTTTGTGCATATCTTATTTCTCTTAATATTTTGGACAGCGAAGCGCAACCGGCTTGGCTGCCCTCCACCGCCCAGGGGCTAGTCTCAGTGTCCCTTGCTTAGGTGCAGAGCGTCTGACCCCTCCGCTTTTCGTTATCAAGCGTGCCTCAGTTTTTCACTCTAAGGCTCCGTGCCTTAGTTTTTCACTCTAAGTCTCTGTGCCTCTATTCGTTTCCTCGACCCCTCGACCCGTGCCGAGCTCGCTGGTGACCCTCAGACTTGCTAAGTAAATTGAAAACGACATTGTTTAAGTCTTCCTCGCAGCTAATGATTGACGACCCAGTGTTGGTGACGCTCTACGGCTGCATTGAGCCCGACACTCGACCTTATGAGCTATATCTGACCCACTCGCTCGATCAATGCTCAACGAAATTCAAAAAATTCTAAGTGCAAAGCATTCATGCAAACAGAGGGTCAGAAACTTAATTATTTACTGCACCTGTAGCAAATATGCCCACTAGGGGGCCGATCCCCACAACACTTCAATAAACGAGAAGGTTACTGCCCCGCTCTTTCCTGACGGCTTCAACGGTGGTCTTGGCCTCGGCCAACTCCGCTCGGAGCTGGGTGATCGTCACCTCTCCTGCCTCCCGTACCACCAAGGCTTCAGCGGGAGCCTGCTGCTTTTCCTGTAGCTCCTCGGAGAGTCGTTCGACCTCCGCCTCGGCAGCGACATGCTCCACATCGGCCGCATCCCAGGCCTCGAAGGTGTGGCGACAGTTATCCTCAGCCCAAGCAACGAAACTCTCGGTGTTCTGATGGGCACCAACAGAGGCAACCCGAAGGTCTTGGAGGCGCCTCACCTCCGAGGTGTGCCGGACAGCCTGCTGCCAGATCTCTAGATGAAACAAGAGTTTTCATCAAACCCCACCAATCAGACGGTAAAAGGTTGGGAAGGATGGACTAACTTACATGCAATTGTCTCCTTGGCGGACGCGAGCTCGGAGGAGATCCTCCTGTGCTCTGACCGCGCGTCGAAGGCCACCCGTCGGGCCTTGTTGGCCTCCCCAAGCGGAATCCGGCTCTACTCCCACATGGTGTTGAGCTGGTGATGAATTTCAATCGTGGCATCCCTCGACGCCTCGCGACTGGCCCTTCCTTTCTCCAGCTCCTCCCAGAGAGCGTCGACCTCGGCTTGCAGCCCAAAGCCACCTAACGGCCGACCCACCGCCCTGGTGAGCGTGTCCTGCGAACAACGTGACCTAGTACCTCGACATACAGGTTCGAATGAAAATCTAAGTGTTTAGAAACTTGCCCGACACCTCAGCAGCTAGGGATCATCAAAGATCTCTCGGCACTCATTCATATCGCTGAGCAGCTTGCCAAGGCCCGAGCAGGCCACATAGGCGAGCCGATGGACTTCGGTCATCTCGTCATTGTAGACCTAGAATGCCTCCGCCACGGCTTCATTTGTGGAGCCGCCTTCTTCCCCCGCCCCTTGGGCGCCCGAGGACGAGGGATCGGCCACCGCTACAGCAAGCGATGGCATGACGAGCGCCACTGCCATTTCCTCTTCACCCTCCTCCCGAGCCCTTTCCCAGTCTCTGCAGTGGCAGTCAGGACTGCTTCTGCCGTCGGCTCCTCGATGATCTCCGAGACCGGCTCCTGGACCCGCGGCCAGGACAACCGGGGCAATCTTCGGTTGCTTCTCGGCGGCCTCCGCGCTCAGCCCCTCCGTGTCTCGAGCAGCGGTAGAGAGCTGGCCCGCCTGCTCTTCATCAGAAGAGGGCGAGGGTGCCTGATGAGTGTTGTTAATGCCTGCCTGGTGCCACTTGGACAGGATCCGCACGCACGAATCGGCGCGCCCCCAAAACTGTTCGATCAATGCCATTGGACCATCGAGCTCATCCGGCGATTACAATTCTCAGACGCAATTTTCGCCGTCCATGTGGATGAGTCAGAACTGTCCAATTGCTGGAGCCATAACCAGTACTGTCAAAGATCGCAGGCTCAAGTCTCGGAAGCCTAGCAGCCGAGGGTCGACAGCCAAATCATTTGGCACGGCACCAGCTCATATCCTGATAATTAAAACTGGCCAATCCGCATTGTCGACCTAGGCTAGATGCTGATCTTGAGACACTGCCGGCTCGACCGGCTCAATCTAGACATCCATCTCAAAATCCAACCAACAGCAAAAGTTGGCATCGACCTCCCCTTGTAGTCAGGAAAGTCCATCTCAAGGACTAAACCTTGACCGACCTTTCGGATCACCCGGAGGTTCTGCCCTACAGGTGCGCTCACACGCACCTGCAGGATTCTATTTTCGAAGAACGAAGTTTAAACCGCCGATCAACCCTTTGGATCGCTCGGAGGCTCGGGGACTACGCTCTACAGGCGCGCTTGCGCTTTCCCGTAGGATCAATGACTGAAGACTGATGACCAGACGAAGTTTAAACCCCCGACCAACCCTTCGGATCGCCTGGGGCTCTGAGGCTATGCCCTTCGGGCCCGCTCGCGCGCGCCCACAGGATCAATCGCCAAAACTCATCAAGGATCAGCCCAGCGTCGCCTCAATGGAGATTGCAAATGGCGCAGGACTCGGAGGCGACTGTCGGGATCATGTACCTCGGGTACCTACGGACCATGTGTAAACACGAAAGCCTAGCCGTGGACTACAGCCCACCGCCCAACTCGCAGCCCACGAAGGACTCCATTATGTCAAACTAGGAAGAAACGCCCCGCTCCCTTGGAGCCGGGTCGCCTGAAGACACCGTCCGGCTCCAGACGGCCGGGCTCACCCGCAGACACCAACCTGACCACCCAGAGGTCGGGGCCGAATCACGATAAAACCCGACCTATTGATGGTCGAGAACTGCCTAACGAGTCCGACCCCCTGGGTCGATCTCCGCTTCATGTTAGCTTCATGACCATTGAAGCCTCTCAAAGGTATGAATGGTTTCGGTGATGATATGAGAACTATGAACTAAATCGTTGGATGTAGGTTCATCAAACACTATTGTTTACCTCTTCGCATTGTTGTTTCAAGGATGTTCGGCTTTCTAGTGAAGGAAAGGGTTTGTTCAAAGCTAAGAATGATCTAGAGCCGTGTGTGGCTTAGTTTTAGGACTTATGTCAATAGGAAAAACTGATACTATTAAGAGGGGTCGGGTCACTCGTCTTGATTTTACAAGAGTTAGGTTGTATGGACACACTAGGTTCTTTGAGGCACTTGAGTGATCTGTGGAGGCTTGGAGACATCAAGGGTTGCGGCAAGTGAAGCCGAAGTCAAGTTGAAGATGAAGGCAGCTGATGGAGAGTAATCAATAGTCCGCTTGTGTCATCGAACAGTCCGGTGAGGTCTGGGATCAGAAATCTAGAGAGGCAGTTTTCTGGGAGCAACTCGGTTGAAGTCACCGCACAGTCCGTGGGTGTCATCGAACAATTCGATGAGTGCAGGAGGGCAGAGTCCAGAGAGAGGTGTTATCTTGCGTTGGTGTGAAGAAGTCATCGATAGTGCGGTGGTGCAGTGATCGGACAGTCCGGTTAGCCAGAAGCTGAAGTCTAGAAGAGATGTCTCTGGAAGTCTAAATGAGAAGGTCATCAGATAGTCCGGTGAAAGTTTGCACCAGATAGTCCGGTGTCACATGGAATGGATTCCAGAGAGGATGTTTTTTGCCAGCCGAAGAACAGGCGTCACTAGACAATATGGTGACTTCAGGAGTCACCGGACAATCTGGTTGTCCCAGTCATCAGACAGTCCGGTGACTACAAAGAGTAGTCAGCTTTTTGGTAACGGCTCTCAACAGGTCTCTCAGGGCTTGGGGCCTATTTAAAATGTTGGGGAGCTGTTGTGGAGGTTACCTGCGACCAGAGAAGTTGGAGATCATTTGTGGAAGCCAAAGGTCACCAAGTTGAAATACAAGGGAGCATCTAGTGAGATCTTCAGTGGTAGTGAAGAGTAGAAAAGAGCATCCATACATTCCCAAAGCTTGTGAGGCTGAGAGGGGTGTCTTCGGCTTGTTACTCTTGGTCCATGGTAGTTTAGACCGGTTACGCGTCATTGTCCGAGCTTTCAAAGATTTGTGGAAGACGGCATCAAGTTTGTGCATGATTTCGGGTCTTTCGCTTGAAAGGTACAGCAACAGTGAGCTTTTGAGTCTTGGAGGCTTGCTCTAGTGCTTGGGTATTGGTTGCTATAGCTAGGCCTTCAGTGACTTCAATTCGAGAGTGAACTGTACCCTTGTGAGCACCGTTCCGGGAACAATGGGAGGAACCAAGTCTCCGACAGGAGTGGTTCAACGAGGATTAGAAGAAGGCTCCATCCTTTCGAGACCTCGAGAAAAATCGTTGAGCATCTCTTACACCCTTCTCTTTACTTACCGCATTTACCTTTTATGAGTAGGGTGATAGGGTGCTTTGTCTTATCTCTTGGGGGCTCTCGTGCCGACTTGCTTTGTAGCTTGAAAGGTCATTCTTTCATTATCTTCTAGAGTTCGGTTGTATCCTTGCTTGGTTGTTCTCGTGCTCAGTTCCTTCTTGCTAGGAGTTGGTTGCTAGTTTGCTAGAAATTAGGAAGAGTGAGAAAAAGATCTAATAGTGTTAGTTCCCGATTCAAGCCCTCCCATTCTCAATCACTTGATCCTTACAAGTGGTATTAGAGCCAAGCGCTCATTTTATGGCTTAACCACCTTGAGAAAGTGATTGGGAGTGATGGAGACAAGTTTTTCATCGGGGTCCAGTAGTGGCTCATGAAAGAATCGCTAGCTAGGCTACCTTTATGTCACAAAACTGGTGAATTCAAGTGCTAACATGAACATCTCATCAAACTCTTCATCTAGCAACTCTTTAAGTGCCACTATGATTGAAAATTTTATTTATCTTGAGCTCATAGATGCTTACACTCACTTTGAAATTCTTGATCGTGAAACTATAGGTGCTTCTATCTAACGATTGCATGATCTTGCAGAAAAGATCAATTCTTTTGAAGGAGCACTCAAAATTTCTCATGAAAAATCCATCAAGAAGCTCCTCTCAAACAAGAATGCTAGTGCTCTTGTCTCTCATGAAGCCTCATCAATCAAGGATGATCTAAATGTCTTAAGTAGGATAGAAAGATTCATGCTTATCACATTATTGGCCATTGGTTTGCAATATAACTCTACTAGCTCTTACTTACCTCTTGATGATAACACTACTGCTAGTAGTTTCTTAGAGGTTTCCTTTGATGTGTAGTTTATTAGAGGTTTCCTTTGATGTTCTTTGTGATGAGTATATTATTACCCTTTCTAAGGAAAAACGAAAAGATCTATGTATTCGCATTGATAAACTTGTAGGATGGATCAATTCTTATGGGAAGCATCATATCTCAAATGATGAAGCTAACAAAAGGAAGTTTGATGCTTCTAAAAGTCACCTTAAGCGCACTAAAGAACAAAGTTCATCAAAAGAAGTCGCTCTTATTGCTGAGGTTAGTACAAGTGAATCATGTACTATTTTGGATACTAACACCTCTTGTCTCGTGGCTTCTACCAAGGTGAACTACAAAAATGGTGGGAAACATTAGGTTTTGATAGTGGTTGCACTCAACACATGACCAGCAATCATAAGATGTTCACCACCATCAGGGAAGATGAGGATAAAGATAAGGTGACTTTTGGTGATAATTTTAAAAGAAGAATCAAGGGGTTGGGCAAAGTTACCATCTCTAATGACTTATCCATTTCTAATGTCATGCTTGTGGAATCCTTGAGCTTCAATCTTCTCTCGGTTGCCCAATTATGTGATCTTGGCATCACATGCTTCTTCAATGACAAGGGTGCTGAATTGATCAACAAGTCCTTGGGTCTCACATTCAATGGTTTTTGGCACAACAACTTATATATTGTGAATTCCTCTTCAAATGAAGTTTTGCTGAAACTTGTCTTATTGTAAAGTCCTCCAAATGATGGTTATGGCATAGGAGGCTTACCCATATTGGAATGAGGCAATTGAAGACGATCATCAAGAAGGGTTTGATTCTCGGAATTCAAGATATCACTTTTAAGAAGGACAAATTGTGTAGTGCCTGTCAAGCGAAAAAGCAAGTGGCAACTTTTCATCCTTGCAAGACCATAATATCCACATCAAAACCTCTTGAGCTTCTTCACATTGATCTCTTTGGACCAACAACCTACAAGAGTCTTGGTGGGAATCTTTTTTTATCGAGATTATTGATGACTTCTCTCGGTATACATGGACTATATTTTTAGAAGACAAGGCTCAAGCTATCACTAATTTCAAGAAGTTTGCCAAGAGAGTTCAAAATGAATTTGAAGCAAAAATCAAGAGGATTAGAAGTGATAATAGGATTGAGTTTAAGAACTCTATCATTGAGAAATATTGTGATGATCTCAGCATCAAGCATGAGTTTTTGGTTACTTACACACCAGAGCAAAATATTGTTGTGGGGAGAAAGAATCGGACTCTTATCACTCTTGCTAGAGTTATGTTAGATGAATATGGGACTCCGAAGAAGTTTTGAGCTGAAGCGATCAATACGGCATGCTATACTTCAAACCGCGTCTATCTTCATCCTCTATTGAGCCGAAACATAACAACATCATTGGTGACAAATGGATCTTCAAGAAAAAGCAAGATGAAATTGGGATTGTCATGAGGAATAAAGCAAGACTCGTGGCTAAGTGTTACTCTCAAGTTGAGGGGATGGACTTTGATGAGACCTTCGCCCCCGTGGCTCGAATCTTGCTTGCTTATGCTTTACATTTTAACTTCAAATTATAACAAAGGGATGTGAAGAGCGCATTTCTTAACGGCTATATTAATGAGTAGGTTTATGTTAAGCAACCACCTATCTTCGAGGATCCCAAGCACTCCGATCACGTCTTCAAGCTAAAGAAAGCATTGTATGGACTCAAGCAAACTCCAAGGGCATGGTATGAGTGGCTAAGAGACTTCCTCACCGATAAAGTCTTCAAAATAGGGAGTATCGATAACACTCTCTTTACTAAATATGTTGACAATGATTTTTTTATTTGTCAAATATATGTGGATGATATTATCTTTGGATCAACTAGTGAAGCTTATAATGTAGAATTTTGAGAGCTAATGGCCAAAGAATTTGAGATGTCCATGATAGGAGATCTTCATTTGTTCCTCAGATTCTAAGTCAAGCAAATGAAAGGAAGGATTCATCTATCAAGAGAAATATCAAGAGATCTTCTTAAGCATTTCAAAATAGAGGATTCAAAGCCAATCAAGACTCTAATTGCCACAGAGTATTCTTGGCCCGAATGAGATAATAAATCAGTTGATAAAAAGTTTTATCGTTCCATGCTTGGTTCTCTCTTATATCTTATGGCCTCTCGTCTGAATATTATATTTAGTGTATGTTTGTGTGCTCGTTATCAAGCTAATCCTAAAGAATCTCTTCTAAGTGATGTCAAAAGAATTCTTAGGTATCTAAAGTATACACCAATTATGGGCCTTTGATATCCAAAAATGGAGGATTTGATCTTATTGGCTACTCCGACTCGGACTTCTTGGAAGATCTTTAGTTGCTTGGAGCTCTAAGAAGCAAAATGCTATGACCCTCTCAACGGCCGAAGCGAAATATATGGCAATCGGTGCTTGTTATGCTCAACTTCTCTATATGAAGCAAGCTCTCATGGACGATGGATTGGTATATAATCAAATTCTACTATATTGTGATAGTGAGAGTACTATCAATATGGCTCTTCATGAGGGTGATCATAGTCATGCCAAACATACTGAGGTCAAGCATCATTCATAAGGGATCATGTGGCCAAGAAGGATATTGATCTTATTAGTGTAAGGACAAATAATCAATTAGCCGACATTTTCACAAAGTACTTTGATAAGAAGAATTTTAACATGCTAAGATCATTGATAGGGGATCATGTTTGCTTGTGTTTGCTTTGTTTTTGTTGTTCTTTTTGTTTTATAGGACCATCATCTAACCCTTTCAAGATAGCAATGATCTTGGAGAGCTTGGAATGAATGATCATAGGGTGCCCAAGGCTAGGAGATGAAGATCATTGTGAGTAAGCTTGCGAGGGGATTTCAATGTGATGGGGATAATTGTTTTCATCATGAGCATGCACCTTTTGTTCTTGTTTATGCATTTATGCGCATCTCGTGCATTGCATCTAGTGTCTTAACGTCAAGCACGATTGTAGGAGGAATTGCTCATAATCCAATATAAGTTTATTGCCCCTAGACATCTTTAAAGTAATTGTGAGCTTCATGCCATTGAATCACAACTTTTGAGCTCTAAGGTTAAATCTACTTACATGGCTCAAAGACTATGGTTCATACATTCCCATGAGCATCACTACCCCCCTTGGTTAAAGAAGAGGAAGTTTCTTGGTTAAATCCTTGTAGAAAAGAGATGTGTCAAGAGAGGTATCTTTCGAGGGGGAGTCAAGAGAAGGTGAAAGGACAAGAGAAGGATTTCTAGATGAACACTCGATAATATTGCTTTATACTCTTATCCTCCATATGGTTTTCCATTGCACTTTTCTCCTGTGGTATTCTTTTTGTTGATGGATGACAAAGGGGGATAAGTGTGAGTATTGAATAATGATCGAGAAGAGAAGAGAAGAGAAGAGAAGAATTGATGATTAAGATGAATTGTTTGGTGATAAGATTGGTCTTTGGAGGAGATCTAGACCAAGAAATTAAAGGGAGTAATTTTTCCTTTACCCTCAAAATCTTTTCATTACTACCCCTTTGCCCTCTACTCGTCTTGTGGTTATTTTCTATTTGTAGATAACGAGAGGAGGGAGTCAAAGAAATGAAGATGGGTGAAATCACAACCAACAAGACAAATCAATGCACTTATCGAGGGGGAGTCTAAAGCCAAGGCATAGAATCTTGTGCAAAATGTGAGCTTCTTGACAAGAGATGGTAAAACAACTTGTGCCTATCCTATCTTTTATGGTTGTCTCGTGCTTTGCTTCCTATCTTTTGTATCATCTCAATCATTTGTATCACGGTTGTCATCAATCACCAAAAAGGAAAAGATGGTTAGCTTCATGACAATTGAAGCCTCTCAAAGGTATGAATGGTTTTGGCGATTGTATAAGAACCATAAACTAATTCGTTGGATGTAGATTCATCAAACACTATTCTTCACCTCTTCGAGTTGGTTGTTTCAAGGATGTTCGGCTTTCTGGTGTGCTTTCAAGGAAGGAGTTTTTTCAAGGCTAAGGATGATCTAGAGCTGTGTGTGGCTTAGTTTTAGTACTTGTGTCAATAGGAAAAAGGGTACTATTAAGAGGGGTCGGGTCACTCGTCTCGGTTTTACAGAGAGTATGGATGCACTAGATTCTCTAAGGCACTTGAGTGATTTGTGAAAGCTTGAAAACTTCAAGGGTTGCAGCAAGTGAAGTCAAAGTCAAGTTGAAGACGAAGGAAGCTGATGGAGAGTCACCGAATAGTCCGCTTGTGTCATCAGGCAGTCCGATGAGGTCTCGGATCAGGAGTCTAGAGAAGCAGTTTTTTGGGAGCAACTCGATTGAAGTCATCGGACGGTCCCTAAGTGTCACCGAACAGTCCGGTGAGTGCAGGAGGCCAGTACAAAGAGAGCTGTTCCCTAGAGTTGGTGTGAAGAAGTCACTGGACAGTCTGGTGAGCCAGAAGCTGAAGTCCAAAAGAGGTGTCTCTAGAAGTCTAAAAGAGAATGTCACCAGACAGTCCGATGAAAGTATGCACCGAACAGTCCTAAAAAGGAGGTTTCTTACCAGTTGAAGACCAGAAGTCACCGGACAATTCGATGGTCTCACTCACCGGACAGTCCAGTGACTACAAAAAGCAGTTGGCTTTTTGGCAACGGGTCTCTTAGCGTTTGGAGCCTATTTAAACCGTTGAAGAGCTGTTGTGGAGGTTACTTGCGGCCAAAAAAGTTAGAGATCATTTGTGGAAGCCAAAGATCACCAAGTTGAAGCACAAGGGAGCATCTAGTGAGATCTTGAGTGCTAGCGAAGAATAGCTAAGAGCATCCATATATTTTTAGAGCTTGTGAGGCTGAGTGGTGTGTTTTTGGCTTAGTACTCTTGGTCTATGGCAACCTAGACCAGTTAATTGTTGTTTTTCGAGCTTTCAAAGACTTGTGAAAGACGACATCAAGTTTGTGAGCAGTTTTGGGTCACCCGCTCAAAATTGACACCAAGAGTTAGCGTCTGAGCCCTGGAGGCTTGCTCTAGCGTTTGGGTATTGGTTGCTACAGCCGGGTCGCTGGTGACTTCACTTCAAGAGTGAAGCGTACCCTTGTGAGCACCGTTTCAGAAACGTCGGAAGAAACCAAGTCTTTGACGAGAGTGGTTCAACAAGGATTAGGAGAAGATACCATCCTTCCGAGACCTCGAGAAAAATTGCTGAGCATCTCTTTTACTTACCACATTTACCTTTGTGAGTAGTGTGATAGGGTGCTTTGTCTTATCTCTTGGTGGCTCTCGTGCCGACTTGCTTGATAGCTTGATAGGTCGTTCTTTCATTATCTTCTAGAATTCGGTTGTCTCCTTGCTTGGTTGTTCTCATGCTTAGTCCCTTCTTGTTAGGAGTTGGTTGCTAGTTTGCTAGAAATTAGAAAGAGCAAGAAAAAGATCTAGTAGTGTTAGTGCCCTATTCAACTCCCCCCACACACACTCTCGGTCACTTCATCCTTACACCTCAATGACCACCCTCTGATAAGCGCAGAGATTCTTGACAACGTACAACAGGAGGTAAAGATTTCCAGCCGGAGGTAAAGCAATCCAGCCGGAGGTAAAGCAACTCAACAAAAGGTAAAGCAGTCCAACAGGTGATAAAGTTAACGGCAAAGCAAATTTTGTCCCCTAGCACTGGACAAAAGACGATCGAAGAACACCGACAAGCTGCTTCAGTGCCAGCGGGCATCAGAGAATAACCTTCTCAGAAGACTATGGCCCCATCCGTCAGGGGACGCTCGATTTCGTAGGCGCCAAACTTTATAACCCCAGTCCGACCCCCATATAAAGTGGGCCCCGAGGCCTTAGACGACGTGTTCATATAGTTCAAGTCTTCATACACACATCACATACTCTGTTTCGAGCTTATATGATTCACTCTCTCTCTGGACATAGATTATTACACCTCCGTGGTGACCCGAAAACAGTTAAATCTTGAGTCTTCCATAGACTAGGTTACCTCGATACAAAGAGCACACCATACAAGATATAAAGCCAAACAAGATGGTGCTCTCCTAGATAATGCATCAGCCACTACAATTTCACCACCCTTCTTATACTCAATGGTACAGTCAAACTGCAAAAGTTTGAGTAGCAGTTTATGCTGGATACCTTCAGTAATCCTCTGTTCAGTGAAAAACTTCAAGCTTTGGTGGTCAGTTTTAATGATAAGTTTGGAACCCAAAAATAATACTCAACCTTAGATATTTGCATTAATTGAGAGTCCTGGAAGACTGAAGGATCAATTTCCTGTTCAACCATGCCATTAGCCAGAGACAATTCCTCATCTTCCATATTCAAGGCATGAGCAGATTGCTGATAGTACTTGCATTTCTATCGATGCTTAGGAGTCCAAGGTTCAAAACATTTCCAACATGCACCAGGCTCTTTAGCTTTAGTGGAGACCTAGAGTGATTTGTCCTGAGGCAACTCCTGTTTGAGTAGATTAGAAGCAGGAGGTGTAGGTTTGAAACCAGACTGAGAAACAGGCTTGTGTGAAGAAAAGCCAGTAGAATACTGAACTTTCCTAGAGAACACAAACTTTTCCAGTTCCCTTGCAATGCAGTAAGTGTCACCCAGAGTACAAGGTTTGTGTGGCTGGAGGAGGTGTTTGCTAGGATCCTTGAGGCCTCTAACAAAACAACGAATGTAATATGGTTCCAGCAACCCAGGGTGCTGTCGCTGCATACTGGCCATAAGTTCTACAAACTTATCATTGTAAGAGTTGACTAAATTGAATTGCTGAAGACAGTGAAAAAATTTCACAATATCATACATACTATGTTCAGCAAAGGGATTGCACACCAGAGAAACAAATTGAGTCCAACGCATATTTTTAGCAGAGATACACAAGCCAGACCACCAGTGTTCAGCCTAACCCACACAATGGAGAGTAGCCATAGGGACCCAAAGTTCAGCAGGAACATAAGCCAATTCAAAATACTTCTCACACAATCTTGTCCAGCCAGCAGGATTATCACCAGAAAATGAAGGGAAATCCAAATTGGGCTTACAGATAGACAGACTAAAAGTAGAATCCACATTGTGAAATGTCCATCTATCACTAGCAGAACTAGTGTGTGCTCTCTGGTCTAGGGTGCGAGCATGAGGAGAAATATAAATGTGTGGCAGTTTAGGATGCATAGGATCCAGGGACGAAGTAGAAGGAACCAAATCTGGTGTCACAGAAGCAGATGGGATTTCAGATATTACCAGCATCCGGAGGCAGATCCATAGCAACTTGAGTGTTGGGTGACGGATTGGGAGAAGGTGGCAGTAAGTGAACCAGAACCGTCAGCGACAACCACTTCAGATGACGGCTTTGGAATCAACAAATTGAGCATGTCCTGAATAGCATTCAGTTGAAGCTGCATGCCTGAGAGGTAGGATTCCACATTCACCGCCCGACAGCGAAGATCAACGACTTCCCCTTGTACACCATCCATATGACTAGAGCTCAAACCAGCATCTCCCGTAGTGCCATCTAGAGTAGCACTCATGGAAATCTACGGATTAGAAGGACCAGAAGAACCCGATCCAACACCAGCAGCAGGACGGGCAGAAGGATGAAGAGTACGAGTCATGATGAACACCCAGGGAATTTTACACGCAGACAAGCCATGCAACCCAAAAATCGAAGAGACGCAAAAGAACAAAAGTGCAATGGACTGAGAGGCTCTAATACCAATTTGTAACAACAACCATGCCAGCTAATTATGGAGGACAAGGTTTATATACCCGCTAGGACGCTGTGGTCCAAATGAGGTGCACACCGGCTCTCTGGCTCAATTGCTAAACACACGCACAACAGCCTGCCTAAATGTAAATAAAAATGATAAGCCATAACTAGCGACTCATACTTTCAGGTCATGACACAGGTCCAACAAACTCTCACTTCACAAGGAAAAGAGATAAGAGCAGACACCCATTCTTTCTATACAAAATAGATGAAAGCTCCCAAAGCCTGGAGGGATTGAGGAAGGCACGTACACACACTGTATCATCATATCACAAGCAAATTCTGCATCATCACTATAGACATAGTACTTTCATTGCAGTCATAGGCTTGCTTTGTGTTAACATTTAAAAATCGTCAAGCCACCAGAGTGTCTGGCACATTACCGGAGAGTCCGGCAAATCCTCTCGAATTTGAAGCAACTGGCCTGCCGGGGTGTTCGGCATTGTGCTGGACTATCCAACATGCTCTCTCGGGTTTGGGCACTTATCTCACCGAAGTGTCCGGTATGATGCCAGACTGTATGGCAAGCCCTCCTAGATTTAGAGCATCTGACCCACTAGTGTCAAGCACAGTGCCGGATCATCCGGTAAGCCCTCTCGGGTTTGGGGCATTCAGCCCACCGGAGTGTCCGGCACGACGCCGGACTGTCCGACAATTTCTCTTGGGTTCTGTTAGTTTACACGACAGACCCTCCGGTATGAAGCCGGAGACTCCGGTCGCCGGAGTATCCGTCACCTTACCAGACACTCCGGTGGTGTCGAATTAGAAAGATTTTAGGCAGATCAATTCCAATTGACCCTCCGGTATGAAGCCGGAGACTCCGGTCGCCGGAGTATCCGGCACCTTACCAGACACTTCGGTGGTGTCG
>BCLF01000094.1:676820-693137 GCA_001602275.1 Zoysia japonica
ATCCTAATGAGATCCATTAGAGATAAGACAAGGTTGACCTCCGCAAATCTCTCACCAGCAGCGGACTACGTACACAGGACAAATGCAAGCATGTTGAGAGACGTATTGCATGTACGTTTGAATTAATTAAACATGCAGGGCACTAATATTTCCGATTGCTGAAGTAAAATATTGTTTGTTGCCAGAGCCCTAATATTTCTGATGGCTGGAATAAAATATTGTTTGTTGCGGATCGCTGATCCAGCTAAATCCTAATTAACTACCGAGGTAATTATCAGTTGACTTTCTCGATGGTTTCATTGGAGATAAAACGGCCAGTTTGGATCAAGATCGAGGCCAATCAGTTCCGTGTATCCATCGATAAGCCACATGCAAAATGAACAACAAAATTACTGATTCACACGGACAAACAAAAAAACTGCATGCAAGCCGTAACAAAACGAATGGCCGAGTTGACCCATGCAATGAACTGCTGCTGCTCCACGTGAACGTCGTGAGGAGGGAAAACTTTGCATGATCCTAAGCTGTGATCCGCCGAGTTTGGCCTCCAACGAACTAATTTCCTCAAGCATAGGACGCTGCTACATGAAAACTTAACTGACCGGCAAGTGCATGCAACAAACCTAGCTGGAGGCCTACATGCAAGGTCAAAACAAACCCAGGAAAAAATGGGGTTCGTTAGATGCCCACCAGAATGGGGCAGGTTTTTGACACGATATCGGTTCTGCAGGCTACTATATCATCGGCGTAAGGAATAGGGCACGCGCAGTCAGGGCCGCGTCATCTATCGTATAGGGATGGCGACTCCCAGCTCCGGCGACGACGACCACGTTGATCTGGAGAGCGGTGGCGTTCACGATCACAGATATACGGCGGCCCCTAACTCCGAGTCCGACGACGACGTGGTGCCGACTAATCTCCGGAAGAGCGGTCATGACCGCAGCAGTTCCGTACCTGGCCGGACCCCCGGCGGGGCAACGGCCAACGTTAACAAGACGAAGAAATCCTCCGAGGCTAAGACGAAACGCAAGAAGTCCGGTAGCAGGGAAGATTCAGCCGATTCATACCCTCCGGTGAGTGCCATGCCTCCCAAGCTTCTATGATCTCACCCTCTTTTGGTTACTTTTCCATGGTTCTTGTTCGAGAAAGTTAATTATTTCATCCTCACACTCCACTGACGTGAAGCCATAGCAGCAGATTAAAGGATAAATTTAACAAAGTTTTATCTATATTTTATTCATGCTATATTTCATCCTTATAGGCCGATTGTAATGTGCAATGCTATTTTTCAAGAGTGAACAAGGAACTACATTATCACTGAACGCTTTGCACGTATATGGATAGTCTTTGCATTGCATCTGCTATTTTTTTTTATATTTTTGTATACTAGCAAAAACGGTGGATCGAAGGACATCAGATCGAACGATTCTGACTCTTCCAACATCCAAAAAAGAGAGGAAATATCGGAGGGAGTAAGTTTATAACTAAATCTGTTTTTATCTGTTAGCAAATATAATGGCATGTGTGCACTCCAGCAGGATCATGTGTGCGTCGCACGACTTTTTAGTGGAATTAGTTGCAGCCAGTACGACGCGTGACGTGGACTGGATCGTGGTCTAACTAACAGTTGCGTGAGTTGTGGAGGATGGTTAGCTTCATGTAGGTCGTGGTGTTATCGCCTTATCGGCATGCAGCATGGCCGGGTCCTGAGGAGTAGCAAACAGACTCACCAGGCATGGCCGGGTCCTGAGGAGGAACTCACGTGTACGTGCGCGTGGGAGGCTTGCTTGGCCGCTGCCTTGTACCCTGTTCGTTCGAGTTTGGGCCGAGAGAGAGAGAGAGCGCTAGGACGCCGGTGTGTGTCGCCGCTATGGTGTTTGCCGCCCGATCGGTGTGGATCATTTGAAATATCTCCTCGTGTTCTAATATGTACCGAGTCTAGTGTGAGTAGTAATAAATAAAGGCTGAGATATCGACGTATGTATGCTACGATGTTTGGCGCTGAAAATATCTTTGTTCTCCTGTCCTTGTTGATCGTTCATTGATTCAAAATTCTAACATTATCATTATAATCTAGTTATTAATCCATAAACCTTAAGATCGAATTTTCAAATATTGGATCGAGACGGTACTTAATTGTTTTGGTCGTGCATGCAGGGCTTCGCAGTTTCGATGATGCTGATACTATGCTACATTCTCTTCATGTCCTACATGATCTGCAACACTGAGACATGGCGGCGCGCGGCGGTGGGTATCGTGGTCGCGACGGCCTTGCTCTTGGTGTCGTTGTGCATGGTCCCCTGCTACGGTCAGTCTGCGACACGAAGAGAAAGCAACACCGTGAAGCCTCCTGTGGACAGTGACGACGATCTTGGCAGAAGGCTTCTGGAATCAGACAACAGGTTGGAAGATGGCGCTTCGAGTTCGACAAGGTTAGAAGATGGAGCTTCGAGTTTGAGAAATGGAGCTGTTTCAGTAGTGGTAGTAGTAGCAGTCGACGATCAGCGTGGTGCTTATGAGGCCCGTAACCTGTAGTGTTGGCTGGTTCCTGCGCACTCTTTGATCGATCATCGTTTTTGGGTATTATGCGTGTTTCTTATTTAGTTTTCCTTGATAACTGCTTTGAGAACAAATGTGAAAAATAGTTATTTTTTCAACTCCATTGTTCAAACAATTTTGTATTTGTTAATGTCTAATACAAGCTTGTCATTGGACATTGGTATCACAAATATGATATTCATATTCAGTATAGAGCTGATTGGTTGGCTGCATCAGACGTCAGCCTAACTCCTCGGACGCAGCAAGCCATGTGCGGTTGTCTACACAAGGATTGGAGCTAAGCGCTACGCATGGAAAAATGCTTGCCCAGTCTGGTTCTACAGAAACGAGAATCAAATCTGTTTCTCTCAGACCTGGCTTGCATGATGCTTGCCCGCCAGAGTCTAGCTCTCGAGAACCATGCTTAGCGCATAATTGAGAAGGGAACCATTCACGACTTATTTTATCATCAAACGCCACACGACCTCAAAATTAATGCTGTTACATTGAGTTGAAAAAAGAACAAATTTAACAAAGTTTCATCTATATTTGGTTCATGCCATTCTAGCTGTAAAATACAAGTCAATACGTTTCGATCCTTTTATGCTATTATAATTTTGGGCATAGATAAAGCATGAGTATAGATAGTGAGATGAAAAAAAAAGTGGATGGCATACATATTGGCACCGCGATGCCCCTGTCTCTTTTCAGCTTTGTGCCGTTATCGTTCCATTTTCGTGTGTTCCCGAAGCCGAAGGAATTGCAATGAACGGCGGTGTGGCATCGGCCGGTGCAGATAGTCGGCGCATGAAAGTTGGAACAAAAGACGACGAAGTCCGCGTATCACTTGACCAGAAGGAGACTAGAAGTAACACGGTCATTTTGTCATAGAATATTCTCAAAATATTTCTTACGGTATACCACCACCGACCTGGATCGGGACGAGCACGTTCGCGCTATGCTTGCCCCGCCACCACTTCCTTCGCCTTTGTATTTTTTTAAAACAAAGAAAAGGATTTTTTGGGATCTGGTGCTGCGCCGTGGAATAAAGTGAGAGATCGTTAGATTTGGGCCTGTTAATGGGCTGGGCTTAAGCTACAGGACCATGCGAAATTGAAGCCTCGGCCCCATTGCAATCCAGCAGAACCTGCACGGCTGCCCTGCACGCCGCGTCTATAAATCCTGGGCCCCAACGAACTAGAACTAGGGCACGCACCGCATCATCCATTGTATAGGGATGGCGACTCCCAGCTCCGGCGACGGCGACCACGTTGATCTGGAGAGTGGCGGCGTAAACGATCATAGGAATATGGCAGCCCCTAACTCCGACGACGATGTGGTGCCGGCTGATCTCCGGGACGATGGGCATGGCTGCAGCAGATCCGTGGCCGGCCGGGGTCCGGCTGAGGCAAAGTCCAACGTCAACTAGACGAAGAAATCCTCCATGGCCAGGAAGAAGAAAACGACAGTGCCATTCGGTTGGGTTCGGCCACTCCTGCTCACTTGCTGCGGCCCAAGGGAGGAGATGGAAGAAAAATCCACTAGAATAATTTATTATAACCATTAGTTCAACTATTATTTTAAATTTTATTGTATTATTTATTTTTATTTTTATTATATATATTCTCCTTTATTATATGCATAGATCTATTGAAATATTCACAATAAGATATATGTACTATACTACTAGAATAATTATTTTTTTACTACTTGCATTGCGCCCCTCGCCCCTTTGGAATAGGTTAGTCTAGTTTTTTTCACCATCCCATTTGTGGCGCCGATAGGCAAAAAGTGTCGGATGCAGATGTTGGTCAATTGAGGATAGAGTGCAGAGACTGAAGCTAGACATGAGCATGGTTTTGGATTACCTTTGAATAGCTAAAACCGGTCGGGATCAGTTTGATAAAAACTGCGAAAACCAATAAAAAATTGCTTCAAATGATCAGTTTTATGTCAAGTTCCATTCCAGGACATCTGAATACGTTCCCGGCTGCCCGGTGCTCATGGGTGGTTGTGCTGAACATCACCGTGATACAAACTGTACTAAAATACAAGAAGTAGAAGGGGTTTAATCATGAATCCTTGATTCTTCTTTCAACTATAGATTGTGTGTTATAGCTGGAGCGAGTGGCGGAGCGTGGTGCAGAGCTAAGGGAGGGCCAGTTGGTAAATTTATTTTTTGCGTTCGCCGCAGGGCTGGGTCGTTGACCAATACAAGCCAGGGCGCGCAAAGCGTCGGGCCTTCCGCTTCTTCCAAACTCTCACCGATTGTGTTGCTCTCCATGGTGCCTTTGCTTTAGAGTTTTTTTTCATCGCTAAGGGGGGCAGAGCGGTCTCCATAGAGCTCCGTCGTCCCTGGCTGAGGCTCCCAGTGCTGACTCAAAAAGAGCCACGATTGGTTTGCTCTAATATTATTACTCCCTTCGTCCTATTTTATAAATTATTTTAAAGCTGAGCACATTTGTTAAAAAAATAAAAAAGATGAGATGTTTTGAAAACATGTAGGAGAGAGATAGAGTGAAAATATATTAAAAAAAGAAAAAATTGTATTGAAAAGGGAGAATAACTTATAATTTGAGAAGACTTTAAGAGCCTAAAATGACTTATAATTTGAGATGAAGAGAGTACTAAGATTGCTCAAGAAATAGCAGGCAGGGTGCTTCATTGAGCACAATCCTGGGAGCACGAGTTTTGCACAGTGCTCAAGAAACAGAACACCAATATAGCCAACAAATGCAACATTAACCTGGCATCAGCGAGCTGTACCATGAACGTTCCTATTCCACCAACCCTCAATCACATTTCTGCTCACTAGGTGCTCGATCAAACTCCTAAGTGGATCCTTTTTGAAAATATTTCACACAAACTTCTATTCACAATCAACAAGGTTGGTGATGGACACATACGCACTAAATAATACCTAACAATATTCCCTTAGAAAACATTACAAAATGGAAAATGTGTGAATCCTATGACCTCCCAAATTTTGGCACAATGCGCTTGAGTTTTTGGGATTCAAACTTCAAACTCAAGCACAGGCCTGACTAAAATTGTTTGGATGCAATATTACGCCCTATAGATAATGCATCAGTGCTTCATTCAGTCATTATTGTGAATTTGAACACGGCAGCAAACAGGATCAGTAATAATCCTGGTCTAAACTGCATGCTACTGAAAGAAAATTATAAATGAACCCTAAAACAATTTCTTCCATTTTGTGATCACTTCAGTAACTGTTAATTAGCAAGAAATATAGAGAAAAAATACTTTTATTATAGCTCCGAGGAATTTTACATCCTGAAAATAATCATCAGTGAGGAACTGTGCCTGAAATCCAACGTGAAAGGAAATTTTTAATAGCGAGGGAGCACGGGTAATAAATCAATTACCGACCTTTAGTACCCTAAGAGGGAAGGAGCCAATTGCTCATTCCACGGAAATTCTCCATTTTCTACATTGGCTAATACATTGTGTATGAACCATCTACCCATCGCTTCTGATTTAACCCCTAAAATTGATATTTCTCTTTTACCACATAAACAGGAAACTAGTTGACCTTTTACCTGATTATAGCAGATTGTTTTAACATCGATATCGCTAAATCATGGCGTATTTAGTATATAGCTTGTAATAATGTTGTCGTACTTTTTCTATCTCACTCTATGTAGCAATCTTTAAATATGAACTCATGTGATCAAATGAATCCTTGTATGTAGCAAGCTTTTGGAAAAGGCTCCTTGACTGCCAAGATGCATTGTCCCCTACGATTGGACAAAGTACGATCGAAGGATACCGACAACCTGCTCCGGCGCCAACGGGCGTCAGAGGATCCCGTCAGAGAGCCGCTTGGTTCCGTAGGCACAAAGTTTGTAACCCTCGTCCGACCCCTATATAAAGGGGTATCAGAAGCCTTAGATGAGGAGATTCAACAACCCACAACACATAAACCCACATATGAGCGCTAGGGTTCTTACTCGCGTCAAGGCCTTTTCGCCATTGTACTTCTGTTTTTGAGTTTATACGATTCATCCACTCCTAGATGTAAGGTGTTACGTCTCTGCGGCAGCCCGAACCAGACTAAATCTCGAGTCTTTTTCATAGATTAAGCGATATCGAATACGAAGATCGCACCCAAATCTCTCTCCGAGTACGAAATTCTTCTATGTTGGTGGTCAGAACACCGGCAAGTACAATGTGCTACTCCATATGAAGTGATAGCAGTTGGTCCCCTCAATCACTCCCGTATGACCATCATGTGGTACCTGTTTGTTAGGTTCAACATGCACGTCAACAATGGTGATGGATGTACCATACAAATCACTATCCTTAAGTTGTAACTAATTACTTTTTATATTTTTTTAACACATGAATTTATAAGACCTGATAGAATCATCTTTCTTCTGTATTGTAAGAAATCTCTATATGCTGGAGCAAAGTTGGATAAAAGTAAAAAGAAAAAACTTAGTTTCTGAGCGAAAGAAGAATTATATTAATGTGTAACTACGTACATTATGTATCAAAACCACTGCTAACAGGGGAGGGCCACACAACAAGGAAGACGAGACATAAGTGTGGCGCGTCAATGCCGCGTAAAATTTTTCTAGTACTAACTAAATCTTATATGTTGGGCGCAGCTCTCTGGGTGGGAGCAGATGGAATTCCACCAACGATGAAAATAGACCAGCGGGTGCAGTCTTAAATGGCCATAAATTGCAGTGGGCAGAAAGGAATACGACCCATGAGTACATCATTGATGTTCAGAATCATGCCAACAAGATCTTAGAACGGCCCACTATTTCCATAACCTCGGCCCATGTCACATGCCTCACACTGGAGGGAGCAGCCTCCAGCCGCCCGCTCCGGTAGCGCCCTGATTGCCTCCGCTGCCGTCTACTGCCCTCGACTATTGTTTCACTAAATCGTCCTAACACGATGTCAATTTCTATAGCTGAAGGTAGCGAAGAATAAAATGTGGTACAAATCTACAAGCAAAAAGAGATTCTGCAACGAGATTTCTCATACGGTGGGAGGAGGAAGAAAAACAGTGCCCGGATTCGCTTGTTAGTGTGCAGGAGGGGGGGGTGGGCGGTGGGTTGCTTCCCTTCGATCTGGTCAGCGGGGAAAATTTCCCATACACTGACACATCTGTCGAATCGCATGTACAAATATGTCCATGTACAAAGGCCGTATTGGTCGCCCAATACAATCAGGATATCACTAATGGGAAATGTAAATTTATGGATTAAAACTCAAATCACCATAAAAATGATGGAAAATACAACTAGGGAGAATATGACTCATTTAATTATTAGCGACTATTTCTTTACTTAAATTTTCGAAATTGTTCACTGACCGTCGAAGCCAGAAAGAACTGGTTTGCAAAACATATAGGGTACATCCCTTCCTTATTAGTCATCCAATAAAATTGAAGTTCCTTATCAGTCACTCAAAAATTTCAATTTTCTTATCAACTACCAATGTTAATTTTCTTTTCTTATTCACCACTTACATCCATGGGGTCATAAAAAGATCCCTTATATCAATTTTTACTATGTTTCCTCATTACCCATTTTAGTAGACTTTGTTGAAACTAATCTTTTCTCGCAAATTCACATTATGGTCCACGAGCTCAAAAAAGAAATAAAATGGTTTATATCAAATTTTAAAATTTAAATTTGAATATGATTACAAGTGAAAATTGTTCCTTGTGAAAAATTTATAGTCCCTAAAGCCCAACACTGTCTACTAAAACAGCTTGTGAGGAAACATAGAAAGAAAAATATGATAGAGGGCTAAATAAGTCTTTTTCAAGTCCTAAAATGTAGAAGTGGGGTGAATAAAGAAAGAAAGTTAACATTAATGGTTGATAAGGAAACTAAAAATTTAAAGTGATTGATAAGTAATTTGTAGTTTTTAATGGCTGATAAAGATTTTACCCAACATAATAATGAGCCTGCTAAAAAACACATAATAATGAGCCCACATCTTTAAGTATTGAGATAAGTCGAGCATCCCGAATTCAACCACGTCAGCTTCATGAAGGCACATTACTCTAGGGTCAGTAAATGGGCTAGGCTGCTAATATGTGCAAAATTGAAGCCCCCTGCCCCAAGGCAATCCCGCGTGGTGTTATAGGACGCGCACGGCAATTCGCCACTGCCTGACGTGCTCCTTCGTGGGTGCCAAGTGAGCCGGGCTAAATAGGTCGGCACGAGGCCCAACTAATTTGGCCCGACATGAGCACGGCACGACACGATGAGAAGCCAGGTAGAATCGGGCCGGCTCGAAGAACGACACGAGCTGTGCTTGGACCTAGGACTAGGCCCGTTGGCACGGGTCGTTTAGGGTGGCCCGACTAGGCGCGATATCTGGCCCGCATAGCCTCTTAGACACGGCACGATATGCCCGTGAGACTTTTATTTGAAATTTAATGTTAAATACACATAATTTGACCAATTTATGTTTAAAATTTAATATTTTAAGTGTTATATAATTATTTTTCTATAATTTTTTTGAGAAAAATAAAGTTGATTTTTCATTCGAGCTCGGCCCGGCACGGCACGGCACAGCCCGACGGGCCGATTGGCAGAACACGGCCAGTGTTAAAACAGCCGGGCCATGCCTGGGCCTAGGCTGGTGGCCCGCGGGCCGGCACGGTGCAGCCGAATTATTTAAGGGGCCGTGCCAAGCCGCCTTGGAGAAGACACGAGCCCGGCCAGGCCCGGCACAGCCCGTTGGCCACCTATACGTGGGTGCGTTTTTATAGGCTGAATTAGGGTTTATTTGGATCGGACCAATTAATTATTAGTTTATTGTATGTCGAGAGATAAGACTAATTGTTAGTCTATTCTTCAATAAAATGTGTGTTTCGTGTTTGACTAATTTTTAGTCCGTGAACGTTTGGATCCGTGCTGAGTTGCTTTCTTGGAAAAAAATCAAAGGTATTTTATATATCTTACCATCCGTACAAATTGTTAGTCCCTATTAGTACCTTCGAGTCCACTAATTAGAAAATAATTAGTCTATAGGTAGACTAAAAATTAGTCCTCTTATTAGTCCATCTATTTGAAAAACAATGATTAATTTTTAGTTAGCAAATTATTAGTCAGTTGGATCAAACAAACCCTGGGCCGCAACATTTAAAGTTAGTTTACTGCAATCTCTCAAAACCGTAACTAATTATGGAGTACTTTGTTAATTCTGTTTGAACCATTAAATTCTTTATAATTAATATAAAATTAAGATCGCACATGAATATTTTTTAAAAAAATGAATTTATTTTTAACCTAATCGCAAATGAATATTTTTTAAAAAATAAATATATTTTTTGAAATATTCCATCTTAATGAATTAGTTCCACTATTTCATTCCAGAAGTGAAAATAAATTGTTCCACTAGTAATCCTTAATTGTTCTAGTAGTAAAATTAAATATTCTAGTAGTAAAATAAATTATTCCAAACTAGTCTCAATACCACTGCTCATGCTAGATCTAAGATTTTTTTTTTGATCTCATATATTTATTTCGAGTAATCTTCGTGCTAACGCTACAGTTTAGCAAAAATATTAACTCAAGAAAATATAAGAAAAAAATTTACAGTTGGATACCCGTAGGGGCTTAACAGCTGGTTACCCATAGGAGTTTTTGTTGTTTTCCAATCGATGCACGCGCGTGACTCCGAGATGAAAAGGAAGCATTTGTGTTGAAATGCGCAAGGAGATTTCGGAATTTGTTTTGTTTTTTAACAACTTTTTTATGATTTTAAATATTTGTTTCGAGTAGTTATGTTTTGTTAACCAACAAATGTCCACGTGGGTCTAAGATCAAGAGGATTCAAAATGGCTAGTCCGTTAGATTTGTAAGACGTGCTTTTAAAGAGATTTTATCTGTCAGATTTGTAAAAAAAAAAACTGTACGTGTATTTTTTGTGTGTACATAGTCTAACAGAAGAAAAACTGTGCTTTTTTAAGAGTAGAAATAGAGAAGAGATATTGATGTAAAAAGAAAAAGTAGAAATGGAAATATTAAACGCAATTTTTTAAAAATGAAAAAAATAAAAAGGAAGAAAAATCAAAAAGAAAGAAAACTAAAGCTTGAGAGTAAAGAAAAAAGGAAGATCATTTTTTTAAATGATAAGATTCAATAGTTCCAGTTGTGAAAATAAACTATTCTATTTGTAAAAATTAACTGTTCTAGTAGAAAATCTATTGCTTCAAAAAATATTTTCATTGGCCGCAATGCATCAATACAGTAAAAAAGAGGAAAATAAAAATAAAATAATAATTATAGAAAATAAGAAAAAGTAAAGAGTAAAATAAAAATAAAGTAAAATCGGCGGGCTGATATTAGAAAAAATAAAAACATCTTTTTATAAAAGGGATAGAAATCAGAAAGAGAAAAGAAAAGAAACTCAAAAAAACACCCTACCATCTCGGCCCACGCACCAAGGAAAACGGCCCAAAATCTCACAGCAGAGAATGCGCGGGCGGGAGCGTTGAGTTCTGAACATGCTAATGGTCAAGTTTACAGTCGGCACACAGTTTACAGTCGGCATTTCCGTTGCTCACCCAAGTTCTGAACGCGCCGGCTTGACTTCGCCTCCGTTGCTCACCCGAGTACCAACGGTCAAGTCGAGCACGCTAATGGGATGGTGCTCCAGGGCATCAAGCCCCGAGTCTACGACTACGATGGGTCCGAGAACTTCTATCCATGTTGTGGGGTCTCCAAATGACTCCCAATAAAACTACGGGGTTTACACCCTTCTTCACGACGTTCAGAGCAGAAGCTGTGCAACTGATCGATCTCAACTACGACTCTCTGAAGGACCGAGCTTACAACAAGGAAAGGTCAGAAGTGGCACGATAGGATGCCTTGGACCAGCTGGATGAGGCACGCGACGTCGTCATCCTACAGTCGATCAAGTACCAGCAGGCTCAACGATGACTACACGCACGGTGCATCAAGGGTCGGACCATCAATGTAGTAGATCTTGTACTCATGAGGGTCCAGACCAAGATCGACCTGTCGACCGAGAGCAGCAAAGAGCTAGCTAGTGCTTGGAACATTGAGAACCTGTGTCGATTCCAAGCATAATAAAATCAGCTAAGTTTTTTATACATATCTCATTTTTCTTACTATTTTGGAGAGCGAAGCGCAACCGGCTTGCCAGCCCTCCACTGCACAGGGGCTAGTCTCAGTGTTCCTTGCTTAGGAACGGATTGTCCGACCCCTCCGCTTTTAGTTCTTAGGCTCCGTGCCTCAGTTTTTCACTCTAAGGCTCCGTGCCTCAGTTTTTCACTTAAGGCTCTATGCCTCTTCATTTCCTCAGGGCCCACCCCCTGACCCGTGCCGAACTCGCTGGTGACCCTTAGACTTGCTAAGTAAATTGAAAATGCCATTGTTTAAGTCTTGCTCGCAGCTAACGATGGATGATCCGGTATTGGTGACGCTCTACAGCTGTATTGAGCCCGACACTCGACCTTACAAGCTATGCTTGATTTAGTCGCTCGATCAACGCCCAACTTAACTCAAAAAATGCTAAATGCAAAGCATTCATGCAAATAGAGGGTCAGAAACTTAATTATTTACAATACCAAAAGAGTTCTTTGCAGCGTTCATTACAGGACCTACTACAAAAGCTACGAACCTAACATCTACGACGCATGGTATCGCCGTGCCAGCTGCTTGAATCATTCCCGAAGGAAGTTCGGCCTCTGGAAGTCGGCGACAATCTCCCGCGCCTAGGGCTGCACCTCTTCCTACAGTGCCGCCATTCCTCGTCTGATGTCCCAGCAGCGAACCCCTCAAAGATGCGGCCGATATCGGTGTCTGGGTAGTGGGAGCGGGTCCGTGCAAAGGCCAGTGAGGCCCCATCTTCTAGCGTGATCATCGGCTCGGCACCAATGAGCCCTGGCAGCTGCCTCAGCACCTGGACCACGTACTCCGCCGAAAGGGAGTCCCTGTACACAGCGGCAAAGACCTGGTGGCACATGCGGCGGGCCGCCCTCCACAGCGTTCAGAACTAGCCGACCGCACCTGTAGCAAATATGCCCGTTAAGGGGCTGACCCCCACAACACCTCAATAAACGAGAAGGTAAAAATACTTACTGTCTCGCTCTTTCCCGACAGCTTCAACGGTGGTCTTGGCCTTGACCAACTCCGCTCGAAGCTGAGTGATCGTCAGCTCTCCAGCCTCCCGCGCAGCCAAGGCTTCGGCGGGAGCTTGCAGCGTTTCCTGCAACTCCTTGGAGAGTCGCACGACCTCCGCCTCGGCAGCGACATGCTTTGCATCAGCCGCATCCCAGGCCTCGAAGTGTGGCGGCAGTTATCCTCGGCCCAAGCAACGAAGCTCTCAGTGTTCTGACGGCCCCGACAGCGGCAACCCAAAGGTCTTGGAGGCACCTCACCTCCGAGGTGTGCTGGACGGCCTTCTGCCAGATCTCTAGATGAAACAAGAAGTTTTCATCAAACCCCGGCCATCAGACGGTAAAAGGTTGGGAAAGATGGACTAACGTACTTGCAATTGTCTCCTTGGCGGAAGCGAGCTCGGAGGAGATTCTCCTGTTCTCCGACTGCACGTCGAAGGCCTCCCGTCAGGCCTTGTTGGCCTCCCCAAGCGCAATCCGGCTCTACTCCCGTGTGGTGTTGAGCTGTTGATGAATCTCAATCGCGGCATCCCTCGACGCCTCGCGACTGGCCCTTCCTTTCTCTAGGTCCAACCAGAGAGCGTCGACCATGTCTTGCAGTCCAAAGTCACCTAACGGCTGACCCACCGCCCTGGTGAGGGTGTCCTGTGAACAACGTGACCTAGTACCTCGACATACCGGTTTGAACGAAAACCTAAGTGTTTAGAAACTTACCCGACACCACAGCAGCTAGGCATCATCGAAGATCTCTAGGCACTCATTCATATCACCGAGCAGCCTGCGCAGGCCCGACCAGGCCACATAGGCGAGCTGACGGACTTCGGTCATCTCATCGTTGTAGATCTAGAATGCCTCTGCCACGGCTTCGTTTGTGGGGCCGCCTTCTTCCCCCGCCCTTGGGCGTCGAGGATGAGGGATCGGCCACCGCTACAGCATAGCCCAGAGAAGCAGTTTTCTGGGAGCAACTCGATTGAAGTCATCGGACGGTCCGTGGGTGTCACCGAACAGTCCGGTGAGTGCAGGAGGCCAGTCCAGAGAGAGGTGTTCCCTGGAGTTGATGTGAAAAAAAGTCACCGAACAGCTCGGTGATGCAATGACTAGACAATACGGTGAGCCAGAAGCTAAAGTACAGAAGAGGTGTCTTTAGAAGTCTAAAAGAGAATGTCGCCGGATAGCCCGATGAAAGTATGCACCGGACAGTCCAGTGTCATATGGAATGGATTCTAGAGAGGGTGTTTTTTGCCAGTCGAAGACCAAGAGTCACCGGACAGTTTGGTGGTCCCAGTCACCAAACAGTCCGGTGACCGTAAAAAGCAGTCAGCTTTTTGGCAACAGGTCTCTCAGGGTTTAGAGCCAATTTAAACCGTTGAGAGAGCTGTTGTGGAAGTTACCTGCGGCCAGAGAAGTTGGAGATCATTTGTGAAAGCCTAAGATTACAAAGTTCAAGCACAAGGGAGCATAATAGTGAGATCCTGAGTGCTAGTGAAGAGTAGTAAAGAGCATCCATACATTCCTAGAGCTTGTGATGCTGAGTGGTGTGTTTTCGGCTTGTTACTCTTGGTCTATGGCAGCCTAGACCAGTTAAGTGTCGTTTTCCGAGCTTTCAAAGACTTGTGAAAGACGACATCAAGTTTGTGAGCAGTTTTGGGTCACCCGCTCGAAACTGACACCAAGTGGTAGCGTCCGAGCCTTAGAGGCTTGCTCTAGAGCTTGGGTATTCGTTGCTACAGCTGGTTCGGCGGTGACTTCACTTTGAAAGGGAAGCGTACCTTTGTGAGCACCGTTTCAGGAGCGACGGGAGGAACCAAGTCTCTGATGAGAGTGGTTCAACAAGAATTAGAGAAAAGCGCCATCCTTCTGAGACCTTGAGAAAAATAACTGAGCATCTCTTTCACCTTCTCTTTACTTATCGATTTACCTTTTGTGAGTAGTATGATAGGGTGCTTTGTCTTATCTCTTGGTGGTCCTCGTGCCGACTTGCTTGATAGGTTGATAGGTCGTTCTTTCATTATCTTCTAGAATTCGGTTGTCTCCTTGCTTGGTTGTTCTCGTGATTAGTCCCTTCGTGTTAGGAGTTGGTTGCTAGTTTGCTAGAAATTAGGAAGAGCCAGAAAAAGATCTAGTAGTATTAGTGTCCGATTCAACACCCCCACACACACTCTCTGTCACTTCATCCTTACACCTCAACGACCACCATTTGACAAGCGCAGAGATTCTTGACAACGTACAGCAGGAGGTAAAGCAATACAACCAGAGGTAAAGCAACTCAACAGGAAGTAAAGCAGTCCAACGGATGATAAAGTTAACGGCAAAGCAACATTTGTCCCCTAGCGCTAGACAAAGAACAATTGAAAGACACTGACAAGCTGCTCCAACGCCAGCGGAAGCCACAGAATAACCTTCTCAGAAGACCGTGACCCCACCCGTCAGAGGGCGCTCTATTTCGTAGGCGTCAAACCTTGTAAACCCCGTCCGACCCCCATATAAAGGGTTCCCTGAGGCCTTAGACGACGGGTTCACATAGTTCAAGTCTTCATACACACACCACATACATGTGCTAGTGTTCTTGCTCGAGTGAGAACTCTTTCGTCATTGTAACCTCGTTTCGAGTTTATAAGATCCACTCTCTTTCTGAACGTAGAGTATTACACTTCCGTGGTATCCCGAATCAGGTTAACTAATTTTCTATGATCAAAGATTAAGTTATTAATCTAAAATAACATATTTTATATCAGAAATCAATTCAAAGAGAACGATTCCTATCCTAGCAACCAAACAAGCCCCCAAGTAGAAGCATTTTGAGCCTTATGTGTGGCAACAAATGACATCCATAAAATAATATTGGGCACATTCGGATCCGATTCTAACGCCTGTTGCTGCGCTAAATGCCCATTAAAGCTACAGTAGATCGCAGGTCTTCGGCCGCAGCTGCAGCGGCTGCGGCTGTTCAGTTCAGCATATCCGAACTGGCCCATTGTCTATAAGAAGCATCCTGGACCTCCATGATATGCAAGGAACAGAACTGATCGATTGAATATTACGCAAGCATGTCGGCAGCCTAAAGGCAACAGCCTTCTCAACATTAGTCCTAAACTATGCAATTCCTCTACAGAAAAAAAAGAGTGATAAGATTATGATTCCAAGCATGGTTGAAATTTGTTCTGCGATCAAGGTTCCAGTTGATTGATAGAAGACTGACAACTAGGTTATTCTTGCAAATTTTGTAAGCAAAATCTGATGGTGGCAGTGTGTTAGTTCAGGTGGCTAGTAATGATACAGAATGGTTAAAACTCCTTTAATGTTTCTATTAGGATCGGTAGTAGTTTGGTCCCCGGAAAAGTAGTTTGTTCCATCAACTTAATGAGAAAACTGAAACACTGCCATGGAGAATCATAGCAAATAGAAATCTGATATATGAGATAATCTCATTTTGTTCAAAGAAACACATTTAGAAGTTTCACGCTGAAACTATATCTGAGAATATGCAAAGCTCAAACCAGGTGACACACACATTAAATTAGAACAAGAAATAATTAAGATAATGAGGTAGTTCCATGGATTACAGGTTGTAACAGCAACCAAAAGGACTGATCGGATTCAACAAGAACAGCGAAGAGCATAGAAGCAAGAATGGG
>BCLF01000094.1:715012-747799 GCA_001602275.1 Zoysia japonica
TTTTCTTCAGGCAGTTGAATTTAAAATCCTTTCATTTCAAAGCTAGTATTTTCCTGGTTAGGACCTGGTAATGCGAATTCTTGTATTCAATTCCTGGTTATTTAGTGGCAGCAGCATATTCAGTGGAATTGACGTGTAGTGGAGGTTCAACAGTGTAGAATGCTTCATGCCCAGATGGTAATAGACTTTTGCCAGTCTCGGAAAATTCGTTAGGACTACCAGTTGATGATCCTCGTATGGAAACTGGAGCATCCTTGGAATGCTTCCAAGCCAGATTCTTCCCTCATTTTCATTTCAGGTCATAAAAGGAGAAAATATAGAAATAGGTCGGGTTTTATTCCTGTCGAGATCATGTACCTCGGGTACCTATAGAACCAATGTAAACACGAAAGCCCAGCCGTGGACTACGGCCCACGGCCCAACTCGCAGCCCACAAAAGACTCCATTGCATCGAACTACAAAGAGACGCCCCGCCACCTTGGAGGCGGGGTCGTCCGAAGACAACTTCCAGTTCCGGACGGCCGGACTCACCCGAAGCCACAACCCGATCACCTAGAGGTCGGGGCCGAATCACAACAAAATCGGACCTGCCGACGGTTGAGACCCAACTTACGAGTCCGACCCCCTGGGTCAGCCACCGCCTCAACAACCACCCTCTGACAAGCGTAGATATTCCTGACGACGTACATCAGGAGGTAAAGCAATCCAGCAAGAGATAAAAGCAGTCCAACAGATGGTAAAGTTAATGGCAAAGCAACCTTTGTCCCCCAGCGCTGAACAAAGGACGATCAAAGTACAAGCTGCTTCGACGTCAGTAGGAGCCAGAGAATCAACTTCTCATAAGACAGCAGCCTCACTCGTTAGGGGCAGTCTGATTTCATAGGCGCCAAGCCTTGTAACCCCGGTCCGACCCCTATTTAAATGGGGCACCGGTGGCCTAAGATGACGGGTTCACATACTTCAAATCTTCATACACACACACCACATATGCGTGCTAGGGTTCTTGCTTAAGCGAGAACTCTTCCGCCATTGTAACCTTGTTTCGTGAAAATACGATCCACTCTCTCCGTGGACGTAGGGTATCACCCTCCGTGGTGGCTCAAACCTGGTCAAATCTTGAGTCTTCCATAGACTAGGCCGCCTCGATACGAAGAGCGCACCAAATCCCTCTCAAAATACGTAAATTCTACTGTGCCGTGGTCAGAACATCGACAATTGACGTGATAGAAAATAGGGTTTTCGTGGTGCATTTTCGCTTCTTTTTTGCCGATGGCTTATTTTCGCTATGTTGGGACAGACTTTGATCTCTCACCTTCATTTTGGGAGTTTCACGGTCGCCGTCGCTCGTGACGGTTGGTCGTGGCGCGTCCCCATCTTCACCGTCGACCAGGCCTTTCGCTTTGGGAGCCTGGATTTCATCGCCGACTAAGGCAGCGAGCTTCGTCTTCAAGCCCTGCCCAAGAAGCATGCGTCACGCCATCGTAGAGCTCACACGGCGCTGGGTCGTGACCCGCCGCAAGAATGCTTCATGCTGCACGCTCCCAAGGCCACGGAGGAAACACCTCTCGACAAAACACCTGATGACGACACCTCTCCGCGACATCGAGCGATCTCCATAATCGAGCAAGCCCTCTGGCGCAAAGTTGTTGAACCGGTGGATTGAGGCTAAACCGGTGCCCTGCATCAGCGTCGACCGAGCGGTTGAATTCTTTCACGACATCATATATCGATTCGGGGTCTAGAACTCCATCATCACCGACCACAGCACGCAGTTAACAGGTCGGCAATTCCACGAATTCTACGAAGGTACCACATCTGGCTTGACTTCGCCTCCGTGGCTCACTCGAGTACCAACGGTCAAGTCGAGCATGCTAATGGGATGGTGCTCTAGGGCCTCAACCCTCGACTCTATGACTACGTTGAGCAGGCGACCGAACGATGGGTCCGAGAACTTCGATCCATGTTATGGGGTCTCCAAATGGCTCCCAACAAAAATACGGGGTTTACACCCTTCTTCATAACATTCATAGTAGAAGCTATGCTGCTGACCGACCTCGACTACGACTCTCCGAGGGACCGAGCTTACGACAAGAAAAGGTCAAAAGTGGCACGGCAAGACCCCTGAACCAGCTGGACGAGGCACGCGACGTCGCCATCCTACGGTCGGTCAAGTACTGACAGGCTCAATGATGACTACACGCTCGGTGCATTAAGAGTCGAGCCATCAACGTAGGAGATCTTGTACTCATGAGGGTCCAGACCAGGGTCGACCAGCACAAGTTGTCACCCCCTGGGAAGGGCCGTATGTAATCAAGCGAGTTCTAATGCTAGACGCCTATAAGCTGGCGACCGAGAGCGGCAAAGAGCTAGCCAGTGCCTGAAACATCGAGAACCTGCGTCGATTTCATGCATAATAAAATCAGCTAAGTTTTTTGTGCATATCTCATTTCTCTTACTATTTTGGACAGCGAAGCGCAACCGGCTTGGCTGCCCTCCACTGCCCAGGGGCTAGTCTCAGTGTCCCTTGCTTAGGTGCGGAGCGTCCGACCCCTCCGCTTTTCGTTCTCAGGCTCCGTGCCTCAGTCTTTCACTCTAAGGCTCCGTGCCTTAGTTTTTCACTCTAAGTCTCTGTGCCTCTATTCATTTCCTCGACCCCTCGACCCGTGCCGAGCTCGCTGGTGACCCTCAGACTTGCTAAGTAAATTGAAAACGCCATTGTTTAAGTCTTCCTCGCAGCTAATGATTGATGACCCAGTGTTGGTGACGCTCTACGGCTGTATCGAGCCCGACACTCGACCTTATGAGCTATACCTGACCCACTCGCTCCATCAATGCTCAACGAAATTCAAAAAATTCTAAGTGCAAAGCATTCATGCAAACAGAGGGTCAGAAACTTAATTATTTACTGTACAAAAGAGTTCTTTGCAGTTTTCATTACAGGACCTACTACAAAAGCTACGAACCTAACATCTACGGCGCAGGGTATGGCCGTGCCAGCTACTTGAACCACTCCCGAATCAGCCCCTGGAAGTCGGCGACAATCTCCCGCGCCTGGGCTGCACCTCTTCCTGATGCGCCGCCATCTCCTCATCCGATGTCTCAGCAGCAAACCCCTCGGAGATGCGGTCGATATCAGCGTCTGGGTAGTGGGAGCGGGTCAGTGCAAAGGCCAGCGAGGCCCCATCTTCTAGGGTGATCATCAAGTCGGCACCGATGAGCCCTGGCAGCTGCCTCAGGACCTGGACCACGTACTCCGCCGAAAGGGAGTCCCCGTACACATCGACGAAGACCTGGTGACACATGCGATGGACCGCCCTCCGCAATGTTCAAAACTCGCCGACTGCACCTGTAGCAAATATGCCCGCTAGGGGGCCGATCCTCACGACACTTCAATAAACGAGAAGGTTACTGCCCCGCTCTTTCCCGACGGCTTCAATGGTGGTCTTGGCCTCTCCTGCCTCCCGTGCCACCAAGGCTTCAGCGGGAGCCTGCTGCTTTTCCTGTAGCTCCTTGGAGAGTCGTTCGACCTCCGCCTCGGCAGCGACATGGTCCGCATAGGCCGCTTCCCAGGCCTCGAAGGTGTGGCGACAGTTATCCTCGGCCCAAGCAACGAAGCTCTCGGTGTTCTGATGAGCACCGACAGAGGCAACCCGAAGGTCTTGGAGGCGCCTCACCTCTGAGGTGTGCCGGACAGCCTGCTGCCAGATCTCTAGATGAAACAAGAAGTTTTCATCAAACCCCACCAATCAGACGGTAAAAGGTTGGGAAGGATGGACTAACTTACTTGCAATTGTCTCCTTGGCGGAAGCGAGCTCGGAGGAGATCCTCCTGTTCTCCGACCGCGCGTCGAAGGCCACCCGTCGGGCCTTGTTGGCCTCCCCAAGCGGAATCCGGCTCTACTCCCACGTGGTGTTGAGCTGGTGATGAATTTCAATCATGGCATCCCTCGATGCCTCACGACTGGCCCTTCCTTTCTCCAGCTCCTCCCAAAGAGCGTCGACCTCGGCTTGCAGCCCAATGCCACCTAATGGCCGACCCACCGCCCTGGTGAGGGTGTCCTGCGAACAACGTGACCTAGTACCTCGACATACAGGCGAGCAGCTTGCCGAGGCCCAAGCAGGCCACATAGGTGAGCCGATGGACTTCGGTCATCTCTTCATTGTAGACCTAGAATGCCTCCGCCACGGCTTCGTTTGTGGAGCCGCCTTCGTCCCCGCCCCTTGGGCGCCCGAGGACGAGGGGTCGGCCACCGCTACAGCAAGCGCTGGCATGACGAGCGCCACCGCCATTTCCTCTTCACCCTCCTCCTGAGCCCTTTCCCAGCCTCTGCAGCGGCGGTCAGGACTGCTTCTGCCGTCGGCTCCTCGACGATCTCCGAGACCGGCTCCTGCGGACCCGCGGCCAGGGCAACTGGGGCAATCTTCGGTTGCTTCTCGGCGGTCTCCGCTCTCGGCCCCTCCGTGTCTCGAGCAGCGGTAGAGAGCTGGCCCGCCTGCTCTTCATCAGAAGAGGGCAAGGGTGCTTCCCTCGGCCCCTCAGTGGAGACGATCAAGGGTGGCGCATGTTCGCCTCACCGACTGTCATCTCATCTCTCCCCTCGGTGCCGGCAGTCGGGGGAGAGAGATCTTCTTCTTCTTTGGCCACCACCTCCTTCCTGACCTCAGTGGTGGCAGTTGGGGAGGGTGGTGGCAGCAGGATGACATCACTGACCGCCAGAGTGACATTAGGCAGATCTTGAACCGAAACAGTTGAAGGCGACGTCGCTGCGCGCGCCGTGGCCTCGGCATCGGTTTCTTCTTCGCCTACGCAAGCGACTGCGTGGGGACGACCGCGGCAGTGCATATGGCGGCAATCGACGACGGGGGCCTACAAGATCTCAAAAATGGGTCAGACATACGAATAAAATTTAATAACTCTAAAGATCGAGTTCAGTTGCAGAGACTTACGCTTTCGACCCACGGGTCAGTAACTTTTGACCCCGGGGCGGCATTGGATGGCCGGCAACCGTGGGCTGCAAAGACTCTGCCCCTACCACCTTGGCCGTGGCGGGGACAGGGGGAACCTCAGAGTCAGCACCGACATCGTTTGAGCCCTCGATCCTGGACTTTTTGGGTGGTGGTGGCAATACATCCTCAGAGGAAGTCGAGCTGCCCACATCGATGGCGGCGGTTGGCTGCGACTCAGCGGCTGTAGAAGTCTGGGTTAGAACTCCCGACTGGCACTCATCGGTGGCAGCGAGACGATCGACGGAGTCCTGCCCGACCCTTGAGCCGGCGGGCCCGTCGGTGGTTCGACCACCGGGTCGGTGCCGAGCAGGTGGCTGAGGACCCCGCCTCGCCACTTCAGAGTGGCGGCTTTCTTCTTCTACGACGGGGGCGGATGCAAGCCCGCCGCTCTCATCCCGACCACGCTCGAGCTGGCCGAGTCCGCACCAGTTGCGGCCGAGGTAGATCTTGCGGCAAGCGTGGCCGAGGTCAACCCCTATGACAACAACAACACATCGCTTGAGTCTACAACATCTACCTACACTTGATCTCGGCCGCTACAAACTTGAACAATAGAGAGAGCAGAAGACCTACTTACCAGGGTGCTATGATTCTTGTCCAGGGGCAGCGGCCCCTAGGTCATCTCTTCGACGACCTCTCCCTCGAGCTGCTTCGTCACCCACTTCACGATGTTCCCCTCCGTCAACTCGATCCGGAGCACTTCCTGGGTGTCGTTGTTAGACCCGGTGTAGTCGATCATGAAGCGGGCCTGAAGCCAGAGTGGCTGGGTGCGACGCCGCACGAACGTCGCGACAACGGTGGCGCCGTTCAAACCTGCGGCTCGCAACTGCTCGATCTGGAGCAGGAGTGGTCCCAGAGCCTGCTTCTCATCGGCCGTGGGCCTCGCCTTCCACGAGTCAACGATCTTGGCGGGCCCGTTGCAAAACACTAGAAGTCTGGGGTCGGCATTGGCGACATAGAACCAGTCATCGTGTCAGCCCTTCAGTGACGTCTGGAGCGACACCTTGATGTACTCCTTGGCTTGCATGCTTCAAAGAATGATCGCGGCCCCTCCAGCGTGCCGTCTCGTGCCGCCCTCCAGCTGCTGGCTGCCGTCTCGCATCGGTGTACGACTGGGGCACCCCCTTGGAGAAGGTAGACACTCTCCACACGGCGGCCATCGTAACAACGATGACGACGAGAAAGAAGACAATGGCGAGTGCGACAACGGCAGGCGCGAGCGCGACGACGGTGATGGCGACAACGAGGCGAACTCGAGTGTGAAGGGCGAAGAAGGCAGAGCGCTTGGAGACGACGGAAGCAAATGGCAGAGTGGATTTTGAAATCCCCCACCATCTTTTTTAAAGAGACCTAGATGCGAACGTTTTCGCCTCCCGCGATGACCCTGACATGCGACGCAATGTGGCGTTTACCACGCCATCATTGGGCACACGAGCCATCAGGCACCCGCAACTCCCAGCACCCACTCACTGACAAGTGGGATCAGAACTCAACATCGGCGCCTTCCTTGATGGAAAGGTTAGGCACGCGCCTGATGAGTGTTGTTAATGCCTGCCTGGTGCCACTTGGACAGGATCCGCACGCACGAATCGGCGCGCCCCCAAAACTGTCCGATCAATGCCATTGGACCATCGAGCTCATCCGGCGATTACAATTCTCAGACGCAATTTTCGCCGTCCATGTGGATGAGTCAGAACTGTCCAATTGCTGGAGCCGTAACCAGTACTGTCAAAGATCGCAGGCTCAAGTCTCGGAAGCCTAGCAGCCAAGGGTCGACAGCCAAATCATTTGGCACGGCACCAGCTCATATCCCGATAATTAAAACTGGCCAATCCGCATGGTCGACCTAGGCTAGATGCTGATCTTGAGACACTGCCGGCTCGACCGGCTCAATCTAGACATCCATCTCAAAATCCAACCAACAGCAAAAGTTGGCTTCGACCTCCCTTAGTAGTCGGGAAAGTCCATCTCAAGAACTAAACCTCGACCGACCCTTCGGATCACCCGGAGGTTCTGCCCTACAGGTGCGTGCGCACCTGCAGGATTCTATTTTCGAAGAACGAAGTTTAAACCCCCGATCAACCCTTTGGATTGCTCGGAGGCTCGGGGACTACACTCTACGGGCGCGCTCGCGCTTTCCCGTAGGATCAATGACTGAAGACTAATGACCAGACGAAGTTTAAACCCCCGACCAACCCTTCGGATCGCCTGGGGCTCAGAGGCTATGCCCTTCGGGCCCGCTCGCGCGCGTCCGCAGGATCAATCGCTAAAACTCATCAAGGATCAGCCCAGCGTCGCCTCAATGGAGATTGCAAACGGCGCAGGACTCGAAGGCTACTGTCGGGATCATGTACCTCGGGTTCCTACGGACCATGTGTAAACACGAAAGCCTAGCCGTGGACTACAGCCCACGGCCCAACTCGCAGTCCACGAAGGACTCCATTATGTCAAACTATGAAGAAACGCCCCGCTCCCTTGGAGCCGGGTCGCCTGAAGACAACGTCCGGCTCCAGACGGCCGGGCTCACCCGCAGACACCAACTTGACCACTCAGAGGTCGGGGCCGAATCACGATAAAACCCGACCTATTGACGGTCGAGAACTGCCTAACGAGTCCGACCCCCTGGGTCGATCACCGCTTCATGTTAGCTTCATAACCATTGAAGCCTCTTAAAGGTATGAATGGTTTTGGTAATTATATGAGAACTATGAACTAAATCGTTGGATGTAGGTTCATCAAACACTATTCTTTACCTCTTCGCATTGTTGTTTCAAGGATGTTCGGCTTTCTAGGGAAGGAAAGGGTTTGTTCAAAGCTAAGAATGATCTAGAGCCGTGTGTGGCTTAGTTTTAGGCCTTGTGTCAACAGGAAAAACTGATACTATTAAGAGGGGTCACGTCACTCATCTTGATTTTACAAGAGTGAGGTTGTATGGACACACTAGGTTCTCTGAGGCACTTGAGTGATCTGTGGAGGCTTGGAGACATCAAGGGTTGCAGTAAGTGAAGCCGAAGTCAAGTTGAAGATGAAGGCAGCTGATGGCGAGTAATCAATAGTCCGCTTGTGTCATCGAACACTCTGGTGAGGTCTGGGATCAGAAGTCTAGAGAGGCAGTTTTCTGGGAGCAACTCGGTTGAAGTCACCGCACGGTCCGTGGGTGTCATTGAACAGTTCAATGAGTGCAGGAGGGCAGAGTCTAGAGAGAGGTGTTATCTAGCATTGGTGTGAAGAAGTCATCGGATAGTGCGGTGGTGCAGTGATCGGACAGTCCGATTAGCCAGAAGCTGAAGTCTAGAAGAGATGTCTCTAGAAGTCTAAATGAGAAGGTCACCAGACAGTTCGGTGAAAGTTTGCACCAGATAGTCCGGTGTCACATGGAATGGATTTCAGAGAGGATGTTTTTTGCCAGCAGAAGAACAGGAGCCACCAGATAATATGGTGACTTCAGGAGTCACCGGATAGTCTGGTTGTCCCAGTCACCAGACAGTCCGGTGACAACAAAAAGTAGTCAGCTTTTTGGTAACGGCTCTCAACAGGTCTCTTAGGGCTTAGGGCCTATTTAAAATGTTGGGGAGCTGTTGTGGAGGATACCTGCGGCCAGAGAAGTTGGAGACCATTTGTGGAAGCCAAAGGTCACCAAGTTGAAATACAAGGGAGTATCTAGTGAGATCTTCAGTGGTAGTGAAGAGTAGAAAAGAGCATCCATACATTACCAAAGCTTGTGAGGCTGAGAGGAGTGTCTTCGGCTTGTTACTCTTGGTCCATGGCAGTTTAAACCGGTTACGCGTCGTTGTCTGAGCTTTCGAAGATTTGTGGAAGACGGCATCAGGTTTGTGCATGATTTCGGGTCTTTCGCTTGAAAGGGACAGCAACAGTGAGCTTTTGAGTCTTGGAGGCTTGCTCTAGTGCTTGGGTATTGGTTGCTACAGCCAGGACTTCAGTGACTTCAATTCGAGAGTGAACTGTACCCTTGTGAGCATCGTTCTGGGAACAATGGGAGGAACCAAGTCTCCGATAGAAGTGGTTCAACGAGGATTAGAAGAAGGCTCCATCCTTTCGAGACCTCGAGAAAAATCACTGAGCATCTCTTTCACCCTTCTCTTTACTTATTGCATTTAACTTTTATGAGTAGGGTGATAGGGTGCTTTGTCTTATCTCTTGGGGGCTCTCGTGCCGACTTGCTTTGTAGCTTGATTGGTCACTCTTTCATTATCTTCTAGAGTTCGGTTGTATCCTTGCTTGGTTGTTCTCGTGCTTAGTTCCTTCTTGCTAGGAGTTTGTTGCTAGTTTGCTAGAAATTAGGAAGAGTAAGAAAAGATCTAGTAGTGTTAGTTCCCGATTCAAGCCCTCCCATTCTCGATCACTTGATCCTTACAAGTGGTATTAGAGCCAAATGCTCATTTTGTGGCTTAACGACCTTGAGAAAGTGATTGGGAGTGATGGAGACAAGTTTTTCATCGGAGTCCAGTAGTGGCTCATGAAAGAATCACTTGCTAAGCTACCTTTAGGTCACAAAACCGGCGAATTCAAGTGCTAACATGAACATCTCATCAAACTCTTCATCTAGCAACTCTTTAAGTACTACTATGATTGAAATTTTTATTTATCTTGAGCTCATAGATGCTTACACTCACTTTGAAATTCTTGATGGTGAAACTATAGGTGCTTCTATATAACGATTGCATGATCTTGTAGAAAAGATCAATTCTTTTGAAGGAGCACTCAAAATTTCTCATGAAAAATCCATCAAGAAGCTCCTCTCAAACAAGAATGCTAGTGCTCTTGTCTCTCATGAAGCCTCATCAATCAAGGATGATCTAAATGTCTTAAGTAGGATAGAAAGATTCATGCTTATCACATTATTGGCCATTGGTTTGCAATATAACTCTACTAGCTCTTACTTACCTCATGATGATAACACTATTGCTAGTAGTTTATTAGAGGTTTCCTTTGATGTGTAGTTTATTAGAGGTTTCCTTTGATGTTCTTTGTGATGAGTATATTATTACCCTTTCTAACAAAACACGAAAAGATCTATGTATTCGCATTGATAAACTTGTAGGATGGATCAATTCTTATGGGAAGCATCATATCTCAAATGATGAAGCTAACAAAAGGAAGTTTGATGCTTCTAAAAGTCACCTTAAGCGCTCTAAAGAACAAAGTTCATCAAAAGAAGTCGCTCTTATTACTGAGGTTAGTACAAGTGAATCATGTACTATTTTGGATACTAACACCTCTTGTCTCGTGGCTTCTAGCAAGGTGAACTACAAAAATGGCGGGAAACATTAGGTTTTGATTGTGGTTGCACTCAACACATGACCAGCAATCATAAGATGTTCACCACCATCAGGGAAGATGAGGATAAAGAGAAGGTGACTTTTGGTGATAATTTTAAAGGAAGAATCAAGGGGTTGGGCAAAGTCACCATCTCTAATGACTTATCCATTTCTAATGTCATGCTTGTGGAATCCTTGAGCTTCAATCTTCTCTCGGTTGCCAAATTATGTGATCTTGCCATCACATGCTTCTTACATGACAAGGGTGCTGAATTGATCAACAAGTCTTTGGATCTCACATTCAATGGTTTTTGGCACAACAACTTATATATTGTGAATTCCTCTTCAAATGAAGTTTTGCTGAAACTTGTCTTATTGTAAAGTCCTCCAAATGATGGTTATGGCAAAAGGAGGCTTACCCATATTGGAATGAGGCAATTGAAGAAGATCATCAAGAAGGGTTTGATTCTCGGAATTCAAGATATCACTTTCGAAAAGGACAAATTGTGTAGTGCTTGTCAAGCGGAAAAGCAAGTGGCAACTTTTCATCCTTGCAAGACCATAATATCCACATCAAAACCTCTTGAGCTTCTTCACATTTATCTCTTTGGACCAACAACCTACAAGAGTCTTGGTGGGAATCCTTTTTTTTATCGAGATTATTGATGAGTTCTCTCGCTATACATGGACTATATTTTTAGAAGACAAGGCTCAAGCTATCACCAATTTCAAGAAGTTTGCCAAGAGAGCTCAAAATGAATTTGAAGCAAAAATCAAGATTAGAAGTGACAATAGGACCGAGTTTAAGAACTCTATCATTGAGGAATATTGTGATGACTTAGCATCAAGCATGAGTTTTCGGCTACTTACACACCAGAGCAAAATATTGTTGTGGGGAGAAAGAATCGGACTCTTATCACTCTTGCTAGAGCTATGTTAGATGAATATGGGACTCCGAAGAAGTTTTGAGCTGAAGCAATCAATACGGCATGCTATACTTCAAACCGTGTCTATCTTCATCGTCTATTGAGCCGAAACATAAGAACATCATTGGTGCCAAATGGATCTTCAAGAACAAGCAAGATGAAAATGGGATTGTCATGAGGAATAAAGCAAGACTCGTGGCTAAGTGTTACTCTCAAGTTGAGGGGATGGACTTTGATGAGACCTTCGCCCTCGTGGCTCAAATCTTGCTTGCTTATGCTTCACATTTTAACTTCAAATTATAACAAATAGATGTGAAGAGCGCATTTCTTAACGGCTATATTAATGAGTAGGTTTATGTTAAGCAACCACCTATCTTCGAGGATTCCAAGCACTCCGATCACGTCTTCAAGCTAAAGAAAGCATTGTATGGACTCAAGCAAACTCCAAGGGCGTGGTATGAGTGGCTAAGAGACTTCCTCACCGATAAAGTATTCAAAATAGGGAGTATCGATAACACTCTCTTTACTAAATATGTTGACAACGATCTTTTTATTTGTCAAATATATGTGGATGATATTATCTTTGGATCAACTAATGAAGCTTATAATGTAGAATTTTGAGAGCTAATGGCCAAAGAATTTGAGATGTCCATGATAGGATATCTTCATTTGTTCTTCGGATTTTAAGTCAAGCAAATGAAAGGAAGGATTCATCTATCAAGAGAAATATCAAGAGATCTTCTTAAGCATTTCAAAATAGAGGATTCAAAGCCAATCAAGACTCTAATTGCCACAAACGGTATTCTTGGCCTGAATGAGATAATAAATCAGTTGATAAAAAGTTTTATCGTTCCATACTTGGTTCTCTCTTATATCTTATGGTCTCTCGTCCGAATATTATATTTAGTGTATGCTTGTGTGCTTGTTATCAAGCTAATCCTAAATAATCTCATCTAAGTGCTGTCAAAAGAATTCTTAGGTATCTAAAGTGTACACCAACTATGGACCTTTGATATCCAAAAGATGGAGGATTTGATCTTATTGGCTACTCCAACTCGGACTTCTTGGAAGATCTTTAGTTGCTTGGAGCTCTAAGAAGCAAAATGCTATGGCCCTCTCAACGGCCGAAGCGAAATATATGGCAATCGGTGCTTGTTATGCTCAACTTCTCTATATGAAGCAAGCTCTCATGGACGATGGATTTGTAACGACCGAGATTTTCCTTACCTTTCGATAAGTCCCGATCTTCCGTGACTTTGCCAATCCCAGGAGTTTGGCAAGCACGACATCACAAGCGATCAATCAAGAAACCATAATAGAAATATTAAACAAGAAACAAGAATAGAAAATAGCAAGTCAAAGTGAAATTATTAGAATAAAATCCTCCAAAGAGGTCCATCGGCACGCAGGCCAGTAACATCTCAGAGCAGATATATCACTATCGAGAATCCATCAAGAGCGACAGCGGAAGCATCAACATGGCAGCAGAAGCGAACCTCCTCCACACAGGCTAGCTTGAGCGCAAGAGCGGACGTCACGGACCGTCAGAGACGTAGTCAAAGTCGAAGCTGAGAGTATCCTCTGAAAACAACAAATTAGAAAGCCGTGAGTACGAATACTCAGCAAACCTCGTACTACCTAACAACAATGTATGCATGCAAATGGTTTCAAGGGTAAAGGCATGGCTCAAGTGCTAAATGCAAGTTTAAAACATTTTATTTTATTTTAAAGATGTAAGAAAGCTTTATTTTAAAACTGTCAAATTTTATTATCTTGCCCCGCAGAGATCTCCGTCATCTCGGACGGGAGTTCATTTTAAATGCCAGTGTAACCTCCACACACGGCCACAGCTCAAAGGCCGGAGTCCAAAACATTTTGAAAAAGGAGAGGAGGAAGAAAAACAAAACTACTCAACGAGGAGCACAACTCAGGATGGTGTCCTTCCAAAAGGACGTGGCAATGCGCATCGACTAAAACTCTGTAGAGGTTATGCACCTGGACCCACGAGAAGCATCATCGGGAACTACCGTCGTAGCCCCGACGAACACACAAGACCCGTCCACAAGCTTTAACTGGCGTCATCCGTCCTCCAGGATAGGGATCCCAAAAGCCTACGCAATCGGGTCCTGGAGCTATGAAGAGCCTACCACTGATCAGGTGAGGTATCTCAATCTCATGTGGGGAGTCAGAGCTCTACACCACACTAACACAACACCGCCAACCCAAGGGTAAACAACCAGTCTCAGCAAGCTTTAAGATCAAGCCAACTGCCCATACAGGGTAGCGTGGTGTCCATGGTTGTCAATTGAGCGTACAAGGCTCGAAAGACTCGGTCCTTAATTGCCGAGGCAGGCACTATCTCCAACCTCAACGCCGACAACAAGTCTCACGGAAAGATCCCAGCCCGGATCTTCCTGTTGTACCAGCAACAGGTACGCCCACAAGGACTTCCCAAAAGTCCCCCAGCTCCTCATACTCCAATCTGCCCCCGCTAAATAGTTATGTATAGTTATTTGCAAAACTCACACATTTGAATCACAGTTCAAAAGCATTTAACACAAATTTCATTTTATAGTGATAGGTGTGAGATAAAAATAAATGCGACTAAGCATGGCTAAGCATAAAAATAAAATAAATATTCTAAAGTAATTCTAGGGTTCATATTTGTGGAACAGTAAATAGGCACGGCTCAGAAATGTTGCTAGCACATTTTAAAATAGTTGGCATACAAATTAGGGTTGCAAACAAAACATGCAGTTTAAAATACTGGGTACAAAGTGATCAAGGAACGCGGCTTGCCTGGCAACTCAGGATCGTAGTCGGGATCCGGATCGTCGAACTGAGCTGGCTCGCAGAACTGCTCCTCGAGATCAGCAGCTAATCACAATACGAACAAGGAATCAATCACTAATTACGAGACAATTTAAAACCAGAAATTAAATCTAAATTGAAACTACTAGACTAAACATGCGCAAAACGTTTCCCGAAATAACCCTACACGACAGCGCGACGAGACAAATTAACGGAACAATGTTGGAAATAATCAGAGATTAAATGGAGTTCCCCAAAAATTGTAGACGATCGAGACCTCAAATAATTAGATTAATCGTAGAATAATTAATCACAAATAAATTAGCAATTAATCTAACTATTAATCGGCAAGGGAAAAGAAATTGAAGAGAGAGGAATTAATCTCACCAAGAATCTGAAAATTGAAGATGAAAACCGAAGATCGGTGCACTGGAAAATCGGAGCGCGGAGAAATCGGAGCCGGCTATTGGAACTCGGAGCGGTGACGACGACCGAGGCTGACGCGGCGACGGGAGACGGCAGCAGGTGACGACGGAATTTCCACTGGCTCCTAACGTGCGCGGTTACCGGAGCCAACCTTGGACCGGTGGATCGAGGCAGGCACGCTGTCGACGGAAATCACGGGAAACTCGGCTGACGGCTTCACGTGGAAACAGGGCGACGGAGCGCGGCTCCACTCGCAGCAGGCGCGCGCACGCGGCTCGAGGGACGCGCGGTGAGGCGACAGGCGCGGGAGACTACTAACAGCATGCACCCACGCGAGGACACCCTGAACAACAAGCTAGAGCATAAAACTACCACCTCTCAACATATGAAATATCCAACTGAAACCAGCCCCTCACAAGTCTACATCACGCACACATCCGAGACAAAAGAAGACCTGGGTTTCTCTCGAAGCGCCTGCAACATCTTCTGACAAAGCTCCTTCACCAGTTCTTTCGGCGCCCCCTTCAAACAACACCTCCCAGTTCTGTACAAAGAAACGGCAGCAAACAACCCATCAGTGGGATTTGGGAATTTCTTTTCAAAAGCTATCTTGTTTTGTATCTTCCAAAGTGCCCAGGTAATGCCTGCAAAGAAGACAATGTTCACCCTTAGCTCTCTAACAAATGGAGCATTCAGCCACAAATTTTGCCACTGATTTCTTTAACCGTTCGCAGTGAAACAACCTCTTCACTCGTTGAAATGTAGTTGCAATTCTTGAATGACAATCCAGTCCAGAAGAGTGCAGAGCTGATAGTATAGTAGTATGGAGAACAGAGTTGTTACCAATATAAATTCGACCCTTGTATTTGAGTAAGCCAGAGGAGAGACTGAAACGGGGTTCACAATTAGGCTGGAGGGCAAGTTTAGTCAAAAGCTGTTCACACTTTGGATCAGAATTATAGCTGCTAATGACTTCTTGAAGCCAAACAGATTGAGCAACAGATAAAGCCATACAAGATGGTGCTCTCCTAGATAATGGTGCTCTCCTAGATAATGCATCAGCCACTACAATTTCACCACCCTTCTTATACTCAATGGTACAGTCAAACTGCAAAAGTTTGAGTAGCAGTTTATGCTGGATACCTTCAGTAATCCTCTGTTCAGTGAGAAACTTCACGTTTTGGTGGTCAGTTTTAATGATAAGTTTGGAACCCAAAAAATAATACTTCAACCTTAGATATTTGCATTAATTGAGAGTCCTGAAAAACTGAAGGATCAATTTTCTGTTCAACCATGGCATTAGCCAGAGACAATTCCTCATCTTCCATATTCAAGGCATGAGCAGATTGCTGATAGTACTTGCATTTCTATCGATGCTTAGGAGTCCAAGGTTCAAAACATTTCCAACATGCACCAGGCTCTTTAGCTTTAGTGGAGACCTAGAGTGATTTGTCCTGAGGCAACTCCTGTTTGAGTAGGTTAGAAGCAGGAGGTGTAGGTTTGAACAGGCTTGTGTGAAAAAAAGCCAGTAGAATTCTGAACTTTCCTAGAGAACACAAACTTTTCCAGTTCCCTTGCAATGCCTGAGAGGTAGGATTCCACATTCACCACCCGACAGCGAAGATCAACGACTTCCCCTTGTACACCATCCATATGACTAGAGCTCAAACCAGCATCTCCTGTAGTGCCATCTAGAGTAGCACTCATGGAAATCTACGGATCAGAAGGACCAGAAGAACCCGATCCAACACCAGCAGCAGGACGGGCAGAAGGATGAAGAGTACGAGTCATGACAAACACCCAGGAAATTTTACACGCAGACAAGCCATGCAACCCAAAAATCGAAGAGACGCAGAAGAACAAAAGTACAAAGGATTGAGAGGCTCTAATACCAATTTGTAACAACAACCATGCCAGCTAATTATGGAGGACAAGGTTTATATACCCACTAGGACACTGTGGTCCAAATGAGGTGCACACCGGCTCTGTGGCTCAATTGCTAAACACACGCACAACAGCCTGCCTAAATGTAAATAAAAATGATAAGCCATAACTAGCGACTCATACTTTCAGGTCATGACACAGGTCCAACAAACTCTGACTTCACAAGGAAAAGAGATACAAGAGCAGACACCCATTCTTTCTATACAAAATAAATGAAAGCTCCCAAAGCCTGGAGGGATTGAGGAAGGCACGTATACACACTGTATCATCATATCACCAGCAAATTCTGCATCATTACTATGGACGTAGTACTTTCATTGCAGTCATAGGCTTGCTTTTTGTTAACATCTAGAAATCGTCAAGCCACCGGAGTGTCTGGCACAATATCGGAGAGTCCGGCAAATCCTCTCGAGTTTGAAGCAACTAGTCTACCGGGGTGTTCGGCATATTGCTGGACTATCCAACATGCTCTCTCGGGTTTAAGCACTTATCCCATCGGAGTGTCCAGCATGATGTCAGACTGTCCGGCAAGCCCTCTCAGGTTTAGAGCATCTGGCCCGCCAGAGTGTTCGGCACAGTGCCGGATCATCCAGCAAGCTCTCTCAGTTTTGAGCATTTAACCCACCAGAGTGTCCGGCACGACGCCGGACTGTCCGACAAGTTCTCGAGTTTCGTTAGTTTACATGACGGACCCTCCCGTATGAAGCCGGAGACTCCGGTCACTGGAGTATCCGACACCTTACCAGACACTCCGGTGGTGTCAAATTAGAAAGGTTTTAGGCACATCAATTCCAATTTGTTTTCTAATTGAGAGAATTCGTTGCTCTGCGGGATAAAGCCATCCCACCTCAATAAAATAAAGGCTCATGGTCGGTTAAGGGTTCCCAATAGAACCAATCATTTTTCTTTATATTTTGCACTTCTCAAACTCTAATCCCCTCACTCAATCCACATTTGTTGTTCTTCCTCGTCTCGGCAACGTTCTAAGGTGATCTAGCTGGTCTGACCGAGCCCAGATCACCCCTAAGATGATCCTCCTTCGACGTGGTCCCTCTCGAGACGGGTTGTCTAGGTGCTGCTCAAATACGGCGTTGAAGAAGCGCCGGCGTTCCCGTACACGGACGTGCCCAGGATCCGTTTCAGTGTCAACGCTTTATCTTTCTGAACTCCGTGTTGACACGAGATCTCTTAGGGCTTTCAGATTTTCAGTCCTATTTAATGACAGAAATGTCATGTTTTTCAGAAGGAACAGAGTCACTAGAATAACGTGACATTGGAGAACAACATATCGCTCAGTCACCAATACTTAAAGATCATCAATAGCACATTACCTCTCCAAGGCAGTGCACTATTTGATCCTCAACCAAACGATAGGGGTCCGTAGCACTGACCTTTATTTTCCAAGACAATAAGCACTGTTCCCTACAGAGACAAGGGACACTCTCAACAGATCCTCCACGTGCTTGGCATACCATATTATTTTGCTTAGAACTCGCTGAAGCAAGTACGTTCGAGGTAATCATAGCACCAATATCATCGGAGGTCACAATAAAATATTTTTGTACCTCTTTCGGTTGAGATTATGACATCCTAATGAGATCCATTAGAGATAAGACAAGGTTGACCTCCGCAAATCTCTCACCAGCAACGGACTACGTACACAGGACAAATGCAAGCATGTTGAGAGACGTATTGCATGTACGTTTGAATTAATTAAACATGCAGGGCACTAATATTTCCGATTGCTGAAGTAAAATATTGTTTGTTCCCAGAGCCCTAATATTTCCGATGGCTGGAATAAAATATTGTTTCTTGCGGATCGCTGATCCAGCTAAATCCTAATTTACTACCAAGGTAATTATCAGTTGACTTTCTCGATGGTTTCATTGGAGATAAAACGGCCAGTTTGGATCAAGATCGAGGCCAATCAGTTCCGTGTATCCATCGATAAGCCACATGCAAAATGAACAACAAAATTACTGATTCACACGAACAAACAAAAAAAACTGCATGCAAGCCGTAACAAAACGCATGGCCGAGTTGACCCATGCAATGAACTGCTGCTGCTCCACGTGAACGTCGTGAGGAGGGAAAACTTTGCATGATCCTAAGCTGTGATCCGCCGAGTTTGACCTCCAACGAACTAATTTCCTCAAGCATAGGACGCTGATACATGAAAACTTAACTGACCGGCAAGTGCATGCAACAAACCCAGCCGGAGGCCTACATGCAAGGTCAAAACAAACCCAGGAAAAAAGGGGGTTCGTTAGATGCCCGCCAGAATGGGGCAGGTTTTTGACACGATATCGGTTCTGCAGGCTACTATATCATCGGCATAAGGAATAGGGCACGCGCAGTCAGGGCCGCGTCATCTATCGTATAGGGATGGCGACTCCCAGCTCCGGCGACGACGACCACACGACTTATTTTATCATCAAACGCCACACAATCTCAAAATTAATGCTGTTACATTGAGTTGAAAAAAGAACAAATTTAACAAAGTTTCATCTATATTTTGTTCATGCCATTCTAGCTGTAAAATACAAGTGAATGCGTTTCGATCCTTTTATGCTATTATAACTTTGAGCATAGATAAAGCCTGAGTACAGATTAGTGAGATGAAAAAAAAAAATGGACGGCATACATTGTGGCACTGTGATGCCCTTGTCTCTTTTCAGCTTTATGCCGTTATCGTTCCATTCTCGTGTGTTTTCGAAGCCAAGGAACTGCAATGGACGGCGGTGTGGCACCTACCGGCGGCCAATGTATGAAAATTGGAACAAAAGATGACGGAGTCTGTGCATCATCTGATCAAAACAAGACTAAAAGTAGCACAGTTATTTTGCCATAGAATATTCTCAAAATATTTCTTATGGTACACCACCACCGACCCGGATCGGGACAAGCACGTTCGCAGCATGCTTGTCCCGCCACCGCTTCCTTCGCCTTTGTATTTTTTTTAAGAAAAGGATTTTTTTGGGATCTAGTGCTGCGCCATGGAGTAAGGTGCAGAGATCATTAGATTTGGGCCCGTTAATGGGCTGGGATTAGGCTACTGGACCGTGCGAAATTGAAGCCTCGGCCCCATCGCAATCCAGCAGCACCTGCACGGCTGCCCTGCACGCCGCGTCTATAAATCCTCGGCCCCAAGGAACTAGAACTAGGGCACGCACCGCATCATCCATTGTATAGGGATGGCGACTCCCAGCTCCGGCGACAGCGACCACATTGATCTGGATTGCGGCGGCGTAAACGATCATAGGAATATGGCAGCCCCTAACTCCGATGACGACGTGGTGCTGGCTGATCTCCGGGACGGCAGGCATGGCCGCAGCACATCCGCGGCCGGCCGGGGTCCAGCCGAGGCAAAGTCCAACGTCAACAAGACAAAGAAATCCTCGACGGCCAAGATGAAATGCTAGAAGTCTGGCAATAGGGAAGTCTCGGCCGATTCATACCCTCCTGTGAGTGCATGCCTACCAAGCTTCCATCTCACCCTCTTTTGGTTTCTTCCCCATAAGGTTTACAAAACCGTTTAAAATCAGTCTGTTTTCGATGAAATCAGTCACGACCGGTTTTTGTTTTAAAAATTTAAATTTGAAATTTTGAAATTTTTGTAATACCGAAAATCGGTAAAATCGGTCGATAAACAGTAATATCGAAGGGTAAATCGGTAAAACCAGTGGATTTCAAATTTTGAAACCTAAAAATCAATGAAACCGAAAAAACCGATCGATAAACCGGTGAACCGCTCGATAAACCAAAAAAACGACCAATTTTTGATTAAATTTTGTTCAAATTTTGATTTTTCAATTTGAAACGGTTTTTAATCAGTTTTCACTGTTTTTGTAAAACCTGTCCCGGCCGATTTTACCAATTCAAACGATAACAAAAACTTTGCTTCCCCATCGTTTTTGCTTGAGAAAGTTAATTATTTCATCCTCACACGCCGATTGTAATAACGGAGGGAGTAGCTAGTTTATAACTAAATCTATTTGATTGAGACCGTACATAATTGTTTCGGTCGTGCATGTAGGGCTTCGCAGTTTCGATGATGCTGGTGCTATGCTAAATTCTCTTCGTGTCCCACATGATCTGCAACACTGAGACATGGCGGCGCACGGCGGTGGGTATCGTGGTTGTGACGGCCTTGCTCTTGGTATCCTTGTGCATGGTCCCTTGTGGCGGTCAGTCTGCGACATGAAGAGAAAGCAACACCGTGAAGCCTCCTATGGACAGTGACGATGATCTTGGCAGAAGGCTTCTGGAATCAGACAACAGGTTGGAAGATGGCGCTTCGAGTTCGATAAGGTTAGAAATGGAGCTTCGAGTTTGAGAAGTGGAGCTGTTTCTGTAGTGGTAGTAGTAGCAGTCGACGGTCAGCGTGGTGCTTATGGGGCCCATAACCTGTAGTATTGGCTGGTTCCTGCGCACTCTTTGATCGATCATCGCTTTTGTTTCCTAGGTGCCGGTATTATGCGAGTTTCTTATTTAGTTTTCCTTGATAACTGCTTGAGAACAAACGTGAAAAATAGTTATTTTTTCAACTCCATTGTTCAAACAATTTTGTATTTGTCAATGTCTAATACAAGCTTGTCATTAGACATTGGTATCACAAATATGATATTCATATTCAGCATAGAGCTGATTGATTGGCTGCACCGGATGTCAGCCTAACTCCCCGAATGCAGCAAGCCTTGTTCGGTTGTCTACACAAGGATTGGAGCTAAGCTCTACGTATGGAAAAACGTTTATCCAATCTGGTTCCACAGAAACAAGAACCAAATCTGTTTCTCCCAGACCTGGCTTGCATGATGCTGGCCAGTCAGAGCCTAGTTCCCGAGAACCGCGTCTAGCGCATAATTGAGAAAGGAACCATTCACGACTTATTTCATCATCAAATGCCACACTACCATGAAATTAATGCTATTACACTGAGTTGAAAAAAAACAAATTTATCAAAGTTTCATCTATATTTTGTTCATGCCATTCTTGCTGTAAAATACAAGTGAATATGTTCCGATCCTTTCATGCTATTATAATTGTGAGCATAGATAAAGCATGAGTATAGATAGTGAGATGGAAAAAAAAAAGTACTTCTAGTAAACATGTATTACCAAAAAACGGTCATATGAAATAAATATTAGTAACAGGCAAGAGATATGGTCACAAATAACATATTTAGATACACTGTTACTATTTTATAAAAATAGTGGCACGTGAGAGACGAAAATAAAAATCATTCATATGGCATGCAAGGTATAGTACTTTAAATTTTTTTTTAAGCTTTCACACCAAAACTTAACTAGGATAATTAAAAAACAACAAATATTTCTGTAAGCTTCTACAACATAATAGAATTGAATCGCAAGTTCACAAAACTACAAACAGATCTTACACGAACCTATCCAACTCCAACGTACCTCTCGTCACGGAGCCTGCCTGTCGCGTGTCTTTGTTTCGTTCGTGCAGCGCAGCATAGCCGGCTTGGTGACGCCGGTGGGGGTGTCCTCCCTCCGTTTTTAAATTATTATCGCAATCGACTTCAAAGATTATTTATCTTATTTAAAACATTAATTTAAATATATAAAATTATAATTTATGATTTTAACTACTTTGATAATAAAATAAAATATATAATATTTATCAAACATTTTTAATAAAATAAATAATCAAAATTAGTATTTAAAGTTAATGACGATAAAAATTTAAGAACGAAATGGTGGCAGCGGCCGTGTGCGTCGCGTCCGCGACGGCTGTGCTCTTGCTGCGCTTGTGGACGGTACTACGAAATGATCCGACGGCACCGAGAGATCAAAGCATTGTCGTGGAGCCTCCTATCGGCGGTGACAGCAATATCTGACGGTTTTTGGAAGATGGTGCGTCAGCAAGTGGAGCTGTTTGATACGTGGCCAAATAGATCGAACTAAATGGATTGGCACGAGGCCCGGTTGTTTTAATCTGACACAAATATTACCCGGCACGATTTGCAGCCGAGTTGAGCTAACTTGAAGCATGACAAAAGCCGTGCCTGAGCTTACGCGCGAGCTCGTTGGCACGGTATGAGCACAACTTTTTTAAGTTGACCTGACTAAACATGACACATGACCTGTTTAACCCGGCACGGCCGTTGACCAATTATAGCTGTTTCAGTGGTGGTAGTAGTAGTCGCCAACCAGTGTGGTGCTTGAGAGCTTCGTAACCCGTAGCGTTGGTTGCTGCCTTCTCTCTCTTGGATCATCTTATCTGTATTTCATTCGCAGTAGTAGTATCCTCTTAATTATCTATATTTTTCTAGGAGAAATTTGTCTATAGGACATCGTTTATAGATGGTATTGTTTAAGATACATTACCTAATTTAATTTTGTCTGCAGAACACTGTAATTTCAAGTTTTGGTCTTCAGGTCACCATAAAGAATATTCTGAGAATATTTCATAGCAAAATGATCGTGCTGTTAGTTGATTTTCTTTCAGCTTTGTGCCATGATCGTTTTTGCTATGGAATATTCCCAAAATATTATTTGCAATGTGCTGGAGACAAATACTCGAAATCGTAGTATCCTACAGATAAAATCAAATTGGGTAGTGTGTCCTAGACAATATTACCTATATACGGTGTCTCGCAGATAAATCTCCCTTCTCCTTAGTAAATGCTCTGAGAACCGGCATGCAATTTTTTTCAACTTCAATGTTCAAGCAGTTTTTGATTTGTTCATGCCCAATTCATTCAGGTTCAGCACTTTTACCAATTTTAAAATATTAATGCCATTGACTTTTAACATCAATTTTAACAACTCATTTTTACTCAAAAAATTTGATCGTGTAACATAATAAATCATGTTTCAAATACAAACAATAATAAAGGAAATTATAAAAAATGCTATATTTATCATACTTTTAAATAATAAAAATAGTCAAAGTTAATATTAAAATTTAATGATATGAATATTTTAAAAATGCAGGGCGTACACGGGGATAATGGCAAGTGAAAAAATTCATGCCTTTCTTTTTGAGACCTTTTACGGTAGACCAACTCTTATTGTTTCATCTTCTAAAAGGTAACACAAGAAATAGATTTGAGCCATCCATTACAAGCTAAAATTATGTTACTTTTCAAAACTGATGCATATAAAAGTTTCCAAAAATATAGATCAAAAACATTTTTTTGTAAGGAGCTAAAATTATGCATACATAAGTTTCCAAAAATTTAATATTACTTTTCTAAAATGGATATTATATTAATTAAAATTTGTTAAAGAAGTTTTAACTTTGAGGAAGTAAAATAACACTTTATTTCTGGAGATTCATATGAACAGTTCATGTTCATTTTGAGTCTATCCTACTCAAGATTTACAAAACCGCTCAAAATCGGCTGGTTTTCACTGAAACCGGTTCGGTTTTACCAAACCATCGGTTTTTGTTTTAAAAATTTTAAAAATTTTAAAAAATTCGAAATACCAAAAACCGATCGATAAACCGATAAAACCAGTCGGCTAACCAGTGTTTCAAATTTTGAAATCTGAAACCGTAAAAATCGAAAAAAAACCGGTCGGTTTACTGTAGCAGTTTGTTCAAATTTTGAATTTTCGATTTAGAGTGGTTTTCGACCGATTTTTTTTATTTTCACGGTTTTTGTGAAACCGGTCCTCACCAATTTTAACGGTTTAAAATGAAATCATAAACCTTGATCCTACTATCTTTCTTTTTTTTCTCTCTCTCTGAGACGTGTATTGTCCGACAAGATTCTGGCCCGGCCCACTATTTCCCTAACCTGGGCCCATCTCACACGCCTCAGTCGTTGCTTTTGCCAAGGCAACGGCAATTTCGGAACACGCTCCTCCGCTTCGCTTGTCGCCCAAATTCAAATCCCACTCCTTCCCAGTTCCCACCGAGAAGCAGCGAAGCATCCGCCGCCCCCTTCGCCCCCATGGAGAAGATCTCCGTCGCCGTCCGCTTCCGCCCGCCCAGCCCCGCAGGCGACCCCTCCTCCGGCTCCGGCGGGGGCGACCGCGAGTGGCGCATCGACGACGGATCCCGCGTCTCCCTCATCCACCGCGCCGCCGGTCCCGTCCCCGGCTCGTCCTTCGCCTTCGGTACGGGCCATTCCCCAGCTCCCCCACCCTACGATCTACTCTCTCCGTGCGCCTCTCCCTGACCCGCGTCGGGCTTGGTCGGTTCTGCAGACCATGTGTTCGACGGGGCGACGACCAATGAGCGGGTCTACGCGTCGGTCGTTCGCGTCCTCATCGGCGCCGCCGTCGACGGGTTCAACGGCACGGTCTTCGCCTACGGGCAGACCAGCAGCGGCAAGACGTTCACCATGAACGGCTCCGACGCCGACCCCGGCATCATTCCGCGCGCCGTCCGCGACATCTTCGATACCGCGAGCCAGGTGATTCTCTTCTCCCCACCGCGCAATCCCACGGTTTCTGCCTTTGGGCTTCGGTTTCATGTTGTGGTTGCTTGTTGCCTTTGCTGCGACTAATCTATGTTTGGGTTTGATGCTGTGTTTCGGCAGGCTGAGGATCGCGAGTTCCTCATCAGGGTGTCCTACATGGAAATCTATAATGAAGAGATCAACGATCTCTTGAATCTTGAGGGCCAGAAACTGCAGATCCACGAGAGCTTGGAGGTAACTGCATTTGGAATGCTTTGGATATTTCCTCCGACTTATGTATTAGTTTTGTCACAGCAAACGTCCGATGCTTCTTGCAGCGCGGGATATATGTTGCCGGTTTAAGGGAAGAGATCGTGAATAGTGCGGAGCAAGTACTCGAGCTCCTTCAGCAAGGAGAAGGCACGCTTCTGCATATATGCTTTATTTTCACTAGTTTGAAGTGTTTTTTTACTGTATGTGATCTTTTATCTTTCTTGTTTTCAGTGAACAGACATTTTGGAGAGACTAATATGAATGTGCGTAGCAGTCGGTCACATGCAATTTTCAGGATGGTATAGAATTCATTATTCTGTATTTGCTGCTGTTTTATGACCAGTCTACATATTCGAATGAAAGTGGTGACAATTGTGAACTTTTATTTTTCTATATTGGTCTTAGGTGATCGAAAGCCGTGCTAAGAGCCAGATCGATTCTGGGGATGCTATCCGTGTGTCTGTTTTGGTTTGTTCACTCACTCTATTTCCATTTAATGAAAGCAAATGCCACAAAATAATGTGATTATCCCTTTTATTTTACTTTCAGAATTTGGTGGACTTAGCTGGATCAGAAAGAATTGTCAAGACGGGGGCGGAAGGAGTGCGTTTGAATGAGGGTAAACATATTAACAAGAGTCTGACGAGTCTTGGAAATGTTATCAATAAGTTGAGTGAGAATGGAAAACAAAGGTATGTCCTCTAGTTGATATCCGTGTTTATATCTTGTTTGACTTTTTAGTTGATCCTACTGTTGCCTTCTAACAGTTAGTCTTCTGATCTTCCACCTCTAGTCAATAGTTTTAGCCTTACGATGAATTAGTTGGTGTATTAACCTCCACTGCCCAAAGACGAAGTTTTTAGCACTTTTTTTTTTTTTGCATTTGTGACTTGTGAGTTTTATAGTGAAATTGTCCTGAATAGAAAATATAATACCTTGCCCCATTCTACAGCAATCAAACTGCTTTATTTGTTTATTTCTTCAATGAACCCATCATTATCTTGATGGTCTTAGAATTTTCTTTCACCTGTTGCGAGTTTTCAATCACTTGAAGGCTGAATGAAAGAAGCTACTACTATCTAATGAAAGGAAAGGAAATTCATTTATCTTTGACTATTATTTTGATGCAGGGGGCACATTCCCTACCGCGACAGTAAGTTGACTCGCATTCTCCAACCTGCACTTGGAGGCAATGCAAAAACATCAATTATCTGCACTGCTGCACCCGAAGAGGTTTGTCTATATTTATTTACTTATTTATACATTTGTTGCGCATAGGTAAACAGTATAGTATTAAAACATGTATGCACTCATATTTTGTTTGTTGTGGCATTGCCTCAAAAGATTAACTATGTAATCTTCAGATCCACATAGACGAAACAAGAGGAACTCTTCAATTTGCAAGTAGAGCAAAATGTGTTAGCAATTGTGCTCAAGTAAACGAGGTATGTGTTACAATTTAGAATCTCTTCTGCATCTGCTGTTTCATTATTATTAACTCTTAACTCTTGTTATGATTTAAATGATATCCACAGCACTAATTTTTATTATACATTTTAATAAAAAATATTAATTTATTCTTCTAATTCTCTTTTGGTAACCGAAGTATTGTTCATACGGTCCTGGTTCTATCTTTGTTACAATAAGGATGGTTTATTACTTATTAGATGTTAATCTTTTTGCACTGCTTATTATCACATGAACTAACATGGTAGCTTGTTCTAATAGATTCTAACAGATGCTGCTCTGTTGAAAAGGCAAAAATTAGAAATAGAAGAACTTCGCAAAAAGTTGCAGGTTATTCCTCTTATTTTGTACTGCTTTGCGTAAGGTTACAAAAATGTTACTTGAGCCTTGAGGAATTTTTCTTGAATTTCAGGGCTCCCATTCTGAAGGCTTGGAGCAGGTTGTGCTGAAACTAAGGAATGACATGTACAAGGTGTGTAAAGATTAAGGGTTATGATAGAGTTTCCATTTCTAGGTTAATGACGAGTATCATTAGCTTTGTGATGCAGCATATAGGGACTACCTCTTTAACTTGTCTAAAAGAAACTACTTTGATGATTAGTTTGTCTTGTGTTGTAGTCTGAGCTTGAGCGTGATCGATTGGCAATGGAACTTGAAGAAGAGAGGATGTTAAGGGAGACTCTACAGCACCGTGTGGCTGAGCAACAAAAGAAGCTAGAGAACCTCAACAATACCAGCATATCAGCAGAACATTTTACAGATTCAACCCAGGTATAGTTTATAGAGAAGAAGCATAGAAAACTGCACCATTTCAACCTAGATGGTCTCATTTTACATCTTGCTGCTAATGTGGAAACTTAAAGCTCACCATGCTGCATATTTTGTTAATAGTCAATATCTGTTCACTAATCACATTCATTCACTTGCTTTCAACCTACTTGTAATTTGCAATTCCCAGGTATAAACAGATATAAGTCTAAAAGAAAAAGGTATTAACAGATCTATTTGTTTGCCTGTTGCAGCTAGATGCACTGAAAACTCCTGATTCAACATATGCAAAAGAAGGCTTTGTTGCATGCCGCTCACGCTACTCAAATGATATTGAGTTCAGCCCAATACCTGAAGCTTTAGATAATATCGCTGACGAAGATCTATGGGCTCGCCTTAACAAAGGTTGTGTTACTGACCTTGGCATGCTTGAGATGAAGCCTAGCATCAAACATGAGGAATCAATGCTGAAAGATACAACATCAGTATGTTATACTCCCAGCTTTTTTTGCTTCCTTTTTATAATCAAAATGTGGCTTCGCTTGATACATGAAATATGTTGCCAGTAAGAAATGACTTATTTCTTTCTGCAAATTCCTGTACTTTTGCCTCTAGGCTGGGCCAATTGAGGAGCATACGCAGATAAGATGCCAGAGATCAGAAAAAGACTGCATTTCTGACCATCAACAACTTGAGGACTCAAAAGAGAGATGTGCGAAGCTCGAGAAGGAATGTAACATGCTCCGAGATGAAAATTCTTCCCTGCAACAGGAACTCTCCGAGTCCAAACAGAAGGCTGATGGGGTCATCGCTGAGAAGCAAGAGCAACTCGAAGATGCAATGACGAGATATACTGTGCTTGAAAAGGAACTCTTTAGGTACAGGCAGGATGCTGATCGTCTCGTCATCGAGAAGCAAGAGTTACTCGGGGAGCTGGCTGCAGAAAAAAGGAAGATGCAGGAGCTGAGGCGGGACATCAGCGTCATCACCCAAGCATTCTCGCAGAGGGAAGGGCAGCTCACCTCGCTGTATTCCAAATCGAAGGCCATCGTGGAGAATTTCAAGTCCTCCGACTCCCAGATCACTGCTCTGCCGTGACAGCTTCAGGAGCCAGCATGGACCACTGCTGGGTAGAAGTAAGAAATTTCAGCGCCTCTGCAGCCCAACTTTCTTGTTGATACTGCTGCTTGAGCCTGCTTCTGATTGTCACACATGATGGATTTTTACTGTGTTGAAAAGGTTAAGTGGCATAGTAGTGAAAAGTGTGCAATGTCATGTTTATGTGTTAACATGTTGAGAACATCAGCTGCGCTGTCTTGTTACGTTTCTGGAGGCGTCAAATGTATTTGACCTGTGAACATGCCAAGTGTTTGTATAAAAACGAATTGGATTGACATGAGTAAGGTTAATTAAAGTACGCCCTGTGCATACAAGCCATGGTTGACCAGAGGAGTGAAAACCAGACCAGTTTTCGTAGTTTTTAGTGAAACCAGCCTGATTTCTCTAGTTGATTGGTTTTTTATTGAAAAAGGTTAAATATTTTTGAAATATGGAGGATATGAAAACCAGCCAAACCGGTCAATAGACTATTGAAACCGTGAAACTCTTTTGGTTTCAAATTTTGAAATTCAAAACTGGTGAAACTACTCAGTAAACCAGAAAAATAAGTGGGCACTTCATCAAAATTTTATATAGATTTTATTTTTTTGAATTTGTAGATGTTTTTTATTGGTTTCACTGTTTTTTGTGGTTTTGATGAAACCTTGTTGCAAACATACTCCATCCATTATAAAATTGTTGTTGTTAGTCACTTAACCCTAACCAGAACTGACAATAACAACTGGATAATGAATTATATTTCTCCTCGCTTTAATGGATTAGTATTATGGTGGCCATGTCAAAGCCCACAATCTTAGATAAGCACATGAAAGAGAAAACCATGCAATAGGGATGACAATGGCTTGGGTTAAGGTAAGGTAGAGCGAAAACCGCTCGCGGCAAGAGAGGCCTCGGATGGAAAGTGAGACTCGTGCCTTGAGTGAAAAACGAGATCCACACTTATGCCTAACGGGTTCCAGGTGGGTCTCCGTTGCCTATCGAGTGTGAGACATAGCGTGACTGTGCCCCTGGTGAGCAGATAGCGGTGGCCTAAAGATGTCATGCACTGCACAGGGAGGGCGATGCGTTGATATCGTGCGTAGGGAGGGTTGAGGCGGGCGGAGCAGCATAGTCAATGAAGGTCTGGTCGGAAGCGGGGTGGTGGCGGACATGCGGAGGATTTAGCGCGGGCACGGGGCTGCCAAGCAATTTATATTTTAGGTTCTCCGGTAGTGGGCTGGTTTGAAACTAGAGATAGGCTGCTTTCAGGTGCTTGATAGGCCACTTGCGGATGAAATAAAATCCACTCCATACACGTGTATAGTTTGTCGGAGCCAATATGCATTCTTTTTTGGAAATGTTTCACTTAGAGGTCCACAGTGGTAGCCGCGGCCTCGGCTACCGAATGGGCCCAAAGCATTCACAGCTTCGTGAGAAAATGGAAAAAAGATAAAATATAAAAACTGCGCTCATAAAAAATGCAACTTTCCTACTAATTTTTTCACCTAGGTGATATATGGATTTGAAGGTAAAATAGTTTGTCCATGAATATTAGGATTTTGGAGTGGGCCCTACCGTCATTTCCCTTTCTCCCGGCCATGTGCATGGACCTTGTTTCTTCTTTCTCTCTCTCCTCACTACTCGGTGACTTCTTCAGGAGGGGGCGACGAGCTACATCTAGGTGCCCAACTCCTCTTCTCTAGGCACGGCGGATCGAGATGACGTTGAAAGTGAAGGTGATGTTGTAGCTTTGACATACAAGCCAGAGCGGGGACACAGCACTGATGAACAAGTGAGTGCAGTAACATAGTGAAGCCTAAGCGTGGCTAAGTGGAGAAGTTGGCCACGGGGATGCACAGAATTAGGTGCTTCTACGACCCATATCCGAATGGTACCTCTGTTACCCATATCTGCATGTTGCAAGCTCAAGTTGCCATGGCTTGGGCGGGAGCTCTACTGCACCTCGGTGGCACGCTCCGGTCACAGCGGCGGCGAGCAGTGGGGGTGGTGTAGGAACTGTGGAGCGGTAGGGCGAGCAGAGGTGGAAAGGAGCAAATTTATTAGCAGTATTTTTGACTTTTCACACTTTCCTTGTTCCATCATGGGAAATCATGGATCCTTATATTTCTGAATAGCAAACCCTCTATCCCATTTTATAAGCTCTCTGTTCCATCAAGGAAGCATGAATTTTTATATTGTATTTTTACTTTTAAATGTGAGATATTTTGAAAATGAGAAGAAAAGAGATAGATATGAAGAGTTATAGAGTGAAGAGAAAATTGTAAAAAGAAATGAGCACATTATAATTTGAGAAAAATTAATAAGGACATAGTGACTGACTTACTTCTGTCTTAGAATAATTTTTTAAGTTGACGAAATTTATAAAAAAATTATTAGTCAAAGCAAAATGATTTGAAATTTAAATATAAATTTATTTTGAGATGGAGGAGTATAATTTAGAATGGAGGAAGTAATTTAGTGCTAGAAAGTCAAAGTGACATCTCACCAATCAATGCGATCAAATCCATCCTGAAGCAGATGGCAACGCCTTGCAACACACGCCTCGCGCTGATGAGACGGCCAGGGAAGGTAGACAAAAGAAATGCGTGATCATGAAGTCATGAAGCGGCCACAATCGATAATAAAGGAGCTCAATATCTGAAGATTGAGAAGAGATGACGAGATCTCCTCCGCTTCTTTTTATTAAAAGTTTGTTTTTAAAATTTGTTAACTATGTTTTCTTTAGATGATATGTAAATTAAATATTTGAGATTTTTTATGATGAATAAAAAAATATAAGTCATATAATATTAAATTTAATTAAAATTATAGAAAGTAATCAAATATGAGAAAACATATTCCTCTGTTTCTAAGTTGTTATCGGCATTGACTTTTAATATAATTATAAGTTATATTTCACTTTAAAATAACTTAAATAATAAAATGAATTATAACAAATATATGGTATTTTCACACTTTTTAAAATAAGATAAAGTCCAAATTACTACCTTAGGTAAGCTAAAGTATAAATAATCCTCTAAACTATTTTTTGATTCATTTTATCCCCGCAACTTTGCTGTTTGGCTCAATTTACCCTCTATTACAATTTGTCTTTTTTGTTTCTCCATATATAAGCGTAGTTTTAAGTTAAAATTTTACGAGATGATAGAGCACATCATGACATATATTAGACAAATACATCATAATTTTATATCATTATTTTCATATAGTTTTGTACCCTAAGAATTTAATTTACTATTAAATGTCCTTCCCTATGAAAATAATTACAACAAATTTATGATGTATTTTTTAAAAATGTATGATGATGTGCTATATCATCTCGTAAAATTTTACCTTAATTACGATTATATATGGAGAAAAAAAAGACAAATTGTAGTAGTATAAATTGAGCCAAGTGGCAAAGTTGTGAGGACAAAATGAACCAAAAATAGTTTAGGGTGTTATTTGGACTTTGAAAATATTTGAGGGTAGTAATTTGGACTTCATCCATTAAAATAGGCCAAACAATAAAATATGATGTTAAAAATTCATGTTGATAATTTTTTTAAGAATGATAAAAACTAGTTAACATATGCTAGAACTACGCTTTAAGTCTTCTTGGAACATAGGAATTGTACAGGAATCATATATAAAGTATTTGTCACTTTATAAATCGTGGGTCCGTTCGTTCCACAAGACTGCCGCTGCAGCTGTGCGTTTTTTTACTTACTCCAGATGTAGTGAAGATTTCATTGCGCTACATTAGTATACCACTGTAGCCTCTGTGAAAAAATGTGACAGGTAGAACTCACCATTTGGGTTGTGTCAATAATGTTTATTGAAGTACATGGTTTTGTTTGTAACTACTTTTTCGGTTCACAAATATAAATATAAGTCATTCATCCGTTCCTAAGTTTTGTGTTGGATCTGCCATATTACTAATGATAGTCTTAAGTAAGTTTATTTTTTAATTTGGTCAAACCTACCTTGTAGTACTAATAATTTTTATAAATTCAATTAATTAACCATAACTTATACTTAACTTTGAGAAATAATTTTCATAATATGTTATTTTTACGTCATAAAAGGCAATCAAGTTTATAAAATTGTTAACTGAAGCCTGATTTGACCAAACTTAAAAATAAAGTCGACTAAATCTAAAAATAAAGTCTTTTAAGGACAGAGGTAATACTCCTAATTGTGTAAAAAAAATTGAGCACTGTTGGTTTAGAAAGTTATTATTTTAGTTTTGGACATGAGAAACAAAAGGTGGAAGAACTGTAATATATAAAGTCACAGTCTATCCTATAATTTATTTGTCATCTGAGTCTTTAAGTTTTCACCTTTCTTCTGTAGCGAATACATATTTATTTCTAACTCTTTCACGTTCATTTTTAGTAACATGTCATATT
>BCLF01000094.1:748508-793420 GCA_001602275.1 Zoysia japonica
AAAAGAATTAACCAGAAGAGTTTCTTAGAAGAAAGAGTGATGTATATAGACACATTATGCCTTGTAATTTTCGAAGGAATTATAACATGAGGTTTGAGCTCATGTTTAGAATCCTCTAAAGAGTAGAGGAAAGGAATGAGTCCCATGTGAATTTTACCATGCAATCGTATGTTACAAGGAAGAACTTGATATGAATAATTACTATAGGGACTAAATCTTGAAAATAGAGGAAGTATTTCGTACTTCCTCCATTCTAAAATAAGTAATGTTATTGATTTTTAAAAATTAATATTTGATCATTCATTTTACTCAAAAAATTTACTAAAAAATTAAAATCAAATAACACATGTTAAAATATTTCTAATAATAATTTATTTTATAATAAAATAAATAATATATTATAATTTTTAAATAAAACAAATGATTAATGATAGATATTTCAAAATTTAAAATGACATTTATTTTGATATCGAGAGAGTATTAAATACTCCTTCCAATTTACAAAGAAGATCGTTTTGACAACGACACGATGTTCAAAGCATAACTTTGATTTTTATCTTTTATAAAAATATTTATTAAAATGTAATATATTTATATTTGTATGAAAGTACTTTGTAAGACAAATTTAATCATATGATTTTCATAATTCTAAACTCAATATGCTAAAAATTATTTGTAATTATATTCTCTATATTTGACTATTGTCCTAAATGTGAACCGGAGGAGCATAGTCATTTCAATCCGAAAGAGACATTTTTCAGCTTCGTGGACCTCCTCCCGTCCTCCGGAGTACCCCGGCTGAGTCGGCTCTGTTCCTTTGTTCCCTCGCCGAGTTCCAATGGCGATCGGGCTGGTCTCGTCTCTGCTATCATTGGCGAGTCATCTGCTCGACCTCCTCCGGAGCCCGCCGGCTGCAGCCCCTTGTCCTCCTTGCGCCGAGGTTGCGGATCTGCCGCGGCTGGAGCGACTGCTGAGGCGAGTCCAGGCGACGCTCGACGCCGCCTGGGAGCGCGAGGTCCGGGACAGCTCCGTCAAGCTGTGGATCGAGGAGCTTAGCGAATTGGCCCGCAACGCGGAGGACGTCCTCGACCACTGTCGCTACGAGCTGCTTAAGCGCCGAGTCCAAAAACTTCAAGGCGCAGGCGCCGCTGCCTCCACCTCGCGCAAGCAGAAGCACGATGACAGTGATGGGGATGGTGGAATCAGTCAGGTAATTCGGTTTCTTCGTTTTCCACTTTTGTTATTTTTCGTTCTTTATTAAAAGTTTGCTATCTTTCGACTTCCTAAAACTGCAGAATAACTTAATTTAATTCTGCATATGATCGAACGTGTATTTTTAAACAGGTTAACTAGTAAAAAGGTGACTGAAAATTATCATTATTTCATTTTCGGGAATCAATAGAGAAAGGGAGGCCATTATTTTATTAAAGTTGGATATTAATGGTCTTGTTTAGAAAACGGATGGTATACCCCTTGCTAGTTGCCAAACATGTTATTGAATGAAAACCAAGCTTACAACATTCAAGATTCATAAGGTTCCTGTCCTTTTCTTGTCTGATGGCACATTACCATTGGTTAATCTACAGAGAATTGGGTATATCACACGCCAGTTCGAGGAGATCTCTAGAGACAGAGCTGCACTGCAACTCAGATCGGAAAATGGGGAAAGAGCAGCAGGGAGTTCCTCCCAATGGGAATCTCAAGAAACTAGCCATCTTCTTGATGAATCCCTTGTTTTTGGTAGAAACAAGGAAAAATATTGTATCATAAGATCCTTGTTGTGTTGCAGTGAGGACACTGGAATCCATGTTTTGCCAATTGTTGGAATGGGTGGCGTTGGCAAGACCACAATGGCGCAAATAGTTTATAATGATGTCTGAGTCCAAGAAAGGTTTGATCTTAGGGGTTGGGTTCATGTCTCTGAAAAATTGGATTTACGCAGGCTAACAATTGAGATCACCAATTCCTTAGTCACTAGACCATGTGAGTTCTATGCATTAAGCTCTGTTCATGATGTCTTGAAGGAGGGGGTAACTGGAAAGAGTGTGTTCCTGGTTTTGGATGATCTATGGAATGAGTGGCGGCAGGATTTGCTGAGTCCACTCAAATTTGCTCAAAATGTGACAATACTGGTGACAACTAGGAACAAAGAGGTAGCTTGTCGTGTGCAAACAGTTGAGCCCCTTGTCCTTGGGTCATTACCTGAAGATGATTGCTGGTTGTTGTTCCGACACTATGCTTTTGGTGATATAATCATCGATGAGGAATCCAGTTTGGTTAAGCTTGGTAGGAAAATTATGCAAAAGTGTGGTGGTTTACCATTGGCAGTTAAGTCGATAGGTTGCCTGTTAAGGTCCAAGATTGATATGCAGACTTGGATGGAAATATCAGAAAGCGAGTTTTGGGAAAATTCAGACCATAATGAAGGAATTTTCTCCGCTCTCAGATTGAGCTTTTACCGAATGCCAGCAAGGCTCAAACCTTGTTTCTTGCTATGCACTTTATGTCCCAAAGGCAAGTGTTTTACCAAGAATGACATGACTCACTTGTGGATTGCACATGGTTATATCCTGCCTGTAAGAAACAAAACCTGGAGGAAGTTGCCAGTGATTTTTTTGATGAGTTGAATGGAAGATCACTGATTGAAATGGATTTGGATCTCCCTAATTGTGGTAAGTACTTGAAAAATCAACTCGCAAAACCATCAATTGAAATTTCTTCTGATCAACTCTCTGGCACGGCCCAGAACTTTGACGAGCTACATATAAGATCATTGATTGAATCTTTTTGTAGAAGAACTAAGGGTTCTTCAGATCAACCACTTTCATCAGTGCAATGGTTTAGGTTGCATGATATGACCTGGGATGTTGCAAAATCTCTAGCCAGTCAGTCTGTAACAGCTTTTCCTGCTGATGGTTGTCTTGATGTGGAAAATAAGGATCAGCACTTGTTTCTTCTGTCATGCAGCAGCAGATTCATGGTGAATAGTCCATGCGATCATTTACGAACCTTGGTGTTAAAATGTTTTACATCGTACAATATTGGCATATACAAGTTCACATACCTGAGGGCCCTTGTACTAGATTCATGTATAGTTTTTGGCTGCATATCTGGTATACAGAATCTGAAGCATTTGCGCTATTTCCATGTAAATAATTCTTCTTTATATGGATATAGCCCCGGTATTAGCAAAGAGCAGGAGCTCATTCCATGCAAAAAACTGGAGCTCTTACCACAGACAATACAACATCTTTACAGTTTGGAGAAATTGATCATATCCACTTGTTGGCAAGATTTTTCTATGCGATCTTGTGATCTCATCAGTCTAAGATATATCCATCTCTCCATCCAGTTCAATGACTGGCCACTTCAATTTTGTCAGCTTTATAACTTGGAAACGCTATGCTTGCAAAACTGTCATATAATTACACAGTTTCTTTCATGCATAGGATCCCTAACGAACTTGCGGTATCTTCAGCTTTCCCAAATTTCGAAAATAAAGATGCTAAATCGGGATTCTTTCCTATGTCAGAATAACAAATGCCACCTAGTGATGGTAATGTTTCCTGCCCTGGACAAGTTAGAATTTGATGGTTTATGGAATCTACAGGAATGGTGTGGATTTCAGGATTCAGATTGCCCGAAGTTACATAACGTCACTATAAGAAACTGCAGCAAACTTAAAAGAATTCCTTATTTTGGTTCTGTCAGAAAGCTAATTATCAGCAATTTAGCGATCACAAGTCTCCAGCTTTCAGTTTATAATGCACTATCTCAGTTGCATACTCTTGATATCAGAGATTGCCAGAATTTGAATTCCTTGACTGGGCTGAGAAATCTTTGTTCTCTCGGGAGCTTATGTATTGTCCAGTGTCCGGAGCTCACTGTTTCTCGTAATGATAATCTGCCATATAAGCCACCACATGTATTCATTGACGATTGTCCTGGCCTCATGGAGTGGTGTTTCAGACAAAAGCTTTATTATCAGGTTTGTTCTTACTGTTTTTGGATAAATCTGTCAGGTTATAACCCTTTTATTTCCTTTTGCGTTTTTTTTATTCATTGTAACATGACAGGACAACACTCCCCATTGTTTTTTTTAAATACTCAACAGATCCATAAAGTGGTGGAGGTTTCAGTTTTAAAGATGGCACGGCAACATGGCAGTGCTTATATCGAATCCTTTGAACACCTCTATCTAGATATTTGTCCTGAGAAGGGGCCAGAACTCATTTTGTCACCAAATAATTGGTTATCATCTGAACTGCGGCTGTTAAAGTTCGGTTTAAAACGTCCTAGTGATGTGTCATCCTTTCATGGGGAATTCTCTATGCTTCACAGGCTGGAAATCAGGGGATGCCCAAAGCCAGCAGTGATAGATTTGGAAGAATTGAATGCCCTTCGTAGCTTGGTTATAGCAGACTGCCCTTTACTTTATATATTGCCCGAAATGAAGTTTCCGCCATTGTTGTCAATCTTTAACAGTTCAAGGTTGCCATAGGGTTCTATCATTGCACTTGAATTTATCTGATCCTTCGCAGTTGATTGAACTTGAGGTATATAATTGCCAAGGACTGGTGTACATTGGAGGCTTGTAGTATTTGAGCAATCTAGAAACTTTGCTGCTACTTTATTGCCCTCTTCTTGATCTTCAGGAATGGCTGCCAGAAATTCCAGAATTTGTCACTATTTTCCTCTGTCCCAAACTAAAGAAGTGGTGCCAAATCCAAAGCATTGAATATCAGGTAAGCTTTTTCTGGTATTGGTATAATTGATCATTAGTTACCCTTTTTCTGTTTTATGTGATCTGTTGAGGCGTTTTTCATCTCATCCAGGAAAATATTTCTGACCCGTCTTTGTGAATGATTGATTACCCCTGATGATTGAGCAGAAGACGCATATTCTTGTAATGGAGTGATGGTAATTCTATAATATCTATATAATCACCCCCCACTAAGAATCTAATCAAAATGTGTACGCTGCTTTTGGGTGTGTTCTATGGACGGGTCTATTTCTTGCACTTCTTGTAAGCTTGTTTAGTACATTAGAACGATGTATGCAAAGTAAAGTGTGAAGTATTCCATTAGGACTTTTGAACAGCTAGTTTAGTACCAGCTGGCAATTATGTAGCACTTGCAAATGACTTTGTGTTAGTTCTGCGCAAGTTTCTCTGAAATTAGGAAACACTAGAAAGATGGCGCCGCAAATCACCTGCTTCAGTGGTGAAGTGGCTTGGCCAGATATTTATGGTTACTATTTACAAGGCAACGAAATTTTATCTGAAAGTTTACCAAACTGTGAAGGCAGAAAATGTGAAGATTACTACAGAAGGCTCGACAGCTTTGGACGCAATACCATAAAAGATTGGCCGTTGCGTATTTCTAAGTCTCATGAATTAGAGAATTTCATGAAGTTGTGTACTGACAAAAACAGATCGTCGTTAACAGAAATGATATAAAAATAGGAAGCACAATGAAAAAAGCAAGATGACAATACTCACATGTGACCACATGAACAAAAAAGTATTTTTGGTAGCTCCCTACAATAGATGCATGCTAAATGGTATTTGATGCCTTTCTGATATACAGAATTCGAATTATTGATAGTGAGGTCGCAAAGTCATAGAAAAGTAAGAATCCATCATTGGCATCATTATCCAGAACGTGATTTATTGGCTACCAATAAAAGATATTGATTCAAAGAATGTCATCAGTCAGAATGTATCAAACAGTCTCTTGCTTCTGGTCTTGCTGAAAAATTAGGAATAATAATAAGTTGAAAATTCAGATAACATTAAAGAATGTAGTAAACAGCACTAAGATTTTCCAGAAACACAAACTTTCTCATGCTCCACTACAATCAACGTCTCAAACTGAGAGAACACTGAAGAGCTAAGAGCGAAAATAAAATTATTGATACATGCATAATGAATCCCACTAAAACTCTTCATGACACCCATAACAAGCAGTGAAGTCGGCAAGTCTTTTGTGGTTCTCTATGAAAATCAGTGAATAAATTCTTATAGTTGGAAAAAAAATATAAACTTAAAAAAATTCTAGAGAAGGATTAAATACAGTTGAATAACAAAAATAAATTGACCAACAGCATGCGAAGCTTATAATATTCTCTAAGTTTTAGATTATCATCTGCAAATTTTGTGTGCCTTCTATATCACCTAAAGTTCATGCGGCACCCACATTGGCTTATAAGTTACAACTAACAAGCAATGCATGAAAATATAGACAGTATTATATCATCAGCTAAACTATGTCTTCAGGATTATGGCTATCAGGACTCGAAGGTCCAGGACTATGCATGAAAATATTGATTACTCTAGTCTCTATCCATCAGTTAAATCCAGCTATACTATGCATGAAAATATAGGTTAAGGCGAATAATGGCTAAAAACCAAGCCAACAAGCTGGGTTCAAAAATATATATGGAGATATTGACTACTTTATCCATCACAAAATGAAATTGCTACACCTCGAAAAGTAAATGACCACAAGTCAACCTCTACTAGTAATGATCAATCGGCCAGACATGAGAACTTGCTCTGCAAAAAAAAAAAAAATTGTTTCACCACCTAGCACAAACCCGTTAAAATGGACATAACTGCTTACTCACGTGGGGTCAGATAAGAGTGACCTTTTGCTGGACATGAATAAGCATGAACTTTGCCTTATCCCCAGCCACGAAGTTTTCAAACGCTCATTTCACTGCAGACTTGGTGGAGTTGGAACTACTCACAGGCAATCCAATAGTGATAGATGGATCACAAGACGATACGGTAACCTTAGCTTCTTCTCGGGTGGCCATGGCCTCCTGACTTGGTTGTCTATGGAATACCTTGCATAAGAGCCCTGCACTAAGTAACATGGCATAATCAACAACTTTAGCAGCTAGAACTTGGAATCTGTGTCCCTTAGCTCTATCACCCCGTTAAGTTTCCTATGGCATTAAGTGGTCTTGAGATCGACAGAGTCTGGAGATCGGGAGAACTCACCTGTCGCGTGGGAGAAGATGACCAGGAAGGCGGGGCAGAATTGGAGGAAGGGCGACGAGGATCCCCATGGGCTGCATCATTGTCCTAACAGGGGAGTGGGGCCGGGGGTGTGGGGTGGGGTCACTGTTGGGGCTGGCGAAGGAGAATGTCCCGTGGCCGCCGGTGCGCCGCCGCGGCGTGAGATCACCCAGAGGCGTCGCCGATGAGCAAATAGCGACAATGACGATAACACAAGCGGTATGCTCTGTTTTCCTTCTAACTTTCTGTTCGAGTAGATAACAACTCACACCTGCCCTTCTTATAGCATCTTTACAACTGGCACTTAGCTGGCATTAAGCCGTGATTAAGCTACGATAGCAAAGTTTGTAATTACATTTTCAAAACACAAAAGAGTATTGTAGGTTCCCGCCCTGCTCTACTCTGTTACGTGCGCTTCAGTAGTGGACGCAGACGTCACACCTCCCTCGGCTCCAGAGCTTGCTTATCCCCAAGCAAGTGCTTCACGGAAATGTTGCTTCAACACGTTGTAGTCCTCCCATGTTGCAGCATCCTCTGCCAGATTGCTCTATTTGATCAACACTTGGACAATGGCCTGATTCCTTTTTTTTACCAAACGACGATCTAGGATAGATTTAGGATACAGTTCCTGCTGATCTAGCTCCACAAACTTGGCAAATCGTGATACACTGGTAAAACATTGTTGGTGAAAGGTTTCAACTGGGACACATAAAAGACGGGTGCACCTGAGCATCGGCTGGCAAATCAAGACGATAAGCCACCTCCCCAATCCTTTCCAAGTATATGGCCCAAAGAATTTAAAAGCCAACTTGGAACAAGGACGGTTGACTACTGAGTGCTGTGCATACAGCTGGAGTTTCAACAGAACCAACTCTCCAACCTGAAATGTTCTATTAGTAGGATGCTTATCGGCCTGATGTTTCATACGGTTCTGAGCTGCAGCCAACTGGTTCTTGAGCAATGCAGTATGAGCAGCTCTGGTGGACAGCAGTGAAGCAACATCTGTGATTCTCATGATCAACCAGCATAGGAGCTGCAGCAAATGGTGGGTCATAGCCATACAGAACCTTGAAGGGAGAACAACCCAGAGCTGTGTGATAGGACGAATTGTACCAAAACTCTGCAAGAGCCAGCCACTGTTTCCATTAGGAAGGAGTATGGTGCACAGCACATCTCAAGTACATTTCAAAGCACTGGTTTACCCTTTTTGATTGTCCGTTTGTTTGGGGATGATAGGCTGTACTGAGACAGAGTTTTATTCCAACAACTGAAACAGATGCTTCCAAAAGTTGGTAGTAAACACTTTGTCACGATCAGAAACAATAGATTTCGGTAAACCATGCAATTTCACAAATGTTATCCAGGACTAGTTGAGCTACTTGAGGTGCTGTAAAAAGATGCTTTAAGGGAAGAAAATGAGCATATTTAGAGAACCTGTCCATAATGACCAAGATAGTGTTGTAGCCCTCAGATTTTGGAAGCCCTTCAATAAAGTCCATAGTGATGTTTTGCCAAGCTCCTCGAGGAATTGGCAAAGGTTGAAGTAAACTAGAGAGATGAATGTGCTCTCCTTTGGCTTGTTGGCATACTGAACACTGCTGGACAAAATTCGCAACATCTTGTTTAAGCCCATACCAAGCAAAAATTCTTTTAATTCTTTGATAAGTGGCTTGGGTCCCAGAATGCCCCCCCAACAGCACTAGCATGTAAAGCAGCCACCAATTTAGTTCGGAGACCAGAATTTCAAAATTTTCCATGCTTCCTGATCAGTCCTTGATGTAATGAAAAACCTTGATCATCAGGACTGTGGACAGCCAAGTGAGTCAAAAGATTCTGGGCTTGAAGATCTGTGACATAAGAATTCACTAGTTCTTGAATCCAGGCAGGTTTGACTTCAGTACAGGCTACCAAACTATAAATATGGCCAACTCTGGAGAGAGCATCAGCAGCCATATTGTCCTTCCCTTTCCTGTATTCAATTTTAAACTAAAGTCCCATTAGTTTAGTCTCCTCTGTAAATCAAACTGTAACAGCTGATCTGTAAGGAAACTAAGGCTCTGGTGATCAGTTCTTATGATGAACTCCCCACTCTGTAAATACTGTCTCCATTTAGACACTCCCAGCAACAATGCTAGAAATTCTTTTTCATAGATAGACAGCTGTTTATTCCTCTCACTTAAAGCTTTACTAAAAAAGGCTATTGGTCTGCCAGACTGCATTAGCACAACTCCCATACCCACATCAGATGCATCTGTCTCAACAACAAAAAGGAATGTCAAATTGAGGTAATGCCAACACAGGAGTTTGTGTCATAGCTTGCTTCAACTGGACAAAAGCTGTTTGAGCTGTTGGTGTCCATTGAAAGTGCTTCTGTTTGAGCAAACCAGTCAGTGGCTTAATAATTGTTCCATATTCTTTGACAAACCTACAATAATAATCAGTAAGGCCCAAAAAAACCCTCAACTCAGTACAAGAAGTAGGTACTGGCCACTGCACCATAGCTTCTGTCTTCCCTGAATCAGTAGTTACTCCATTATGTGAAATAATGTGTCCCAAATATATGAGCTGTTGCTGAACCAGAGTACACTTAGACAGCTTCAAATAAAACTTGTGTTCTCTCATATCTTCATAAACACTTGCTGAAGATGTACTAGATGTTGGTCAAGAGAAGGACTATACACCAATATAGCATCCACAAACACCATCACTGATTTCCTCAAGAAGGGAGCCAGAATTGCATTCATCGCACACTGAAAAGTGGCTGGGGCATTAGTGAGTCAAAATGGCATTACTTTGAACTGATAGTGACCCTGATGGGTTTTAAAAGCAGTTTTGCATTCATCCTCAGGCCTCATACGAATCTGATGATATCTAGCTCTGAGATCTAAACTAGAGAAAAATTTAGTCCCAGCTAGTTCATCAATAATCTCTTCCACAATGGGCATAAGAAATCTGTTTTTAATAGTCATGGCATTAAATTCCTATAGTCCACACAAAACCTCCAAGACCCATCCTTCTTTTGGACCAAAAGAACAGGAGAAGCAAAGGAACTCACACTAGGAGTAATCAACCCAGCTTGCAGGAGATCAGCCACTTGTTTCTCTATCTCATTCTTATGTTGTGGAGAATATCTATAAGGCTTGGAATTGACTGGTACAGCACCAGGGATCAGAGATATGGCATGATCAAATTCCCTGCTAGGAGGTAGTTGTTGAGGTTCTACAAAGATATCAGCAACATAATCCTGCACCTCTCCCTTCTGTCTCAAGTACAACAGGCTCTGCATAGCCTTTGGATACTCATATGCCCCAAACTTCAGTTGCACAACCTGAGAAAACTGCTGCCAATCGCCCAAATCTGACTTCAGTTTGTACACTTGAAGCCAACGAGCAGCAATTCCCTCCATGTGAAGAGATGCCGAAGTAACCCACAGTGATTCAGGCACTTTGAAGAGGACAAAGTAATTCTCACATTTATCTAACCATATCGCAGGATGATCACCATGGAATACTGGAAACGAAAGCTTAGGCAGAACAGAGCGATTGTCACGCTCACCATACCCTACTGTGGTGCAATGTTGAAATGATTCTCCATGTCCACGACTGTGTTCACTGCATGTCCTATCACGAGCTTGATGACGAGAAGGTGATCGCGCTCGATGACGAGATGGAGACCTAGCTTGAACCGAGAATTCTTCAGAATCCGCTTCCAAGTTCCGCGCCATGTTCTCCGGCGTGAGCCGGGCCACCGACTTCCCCGTCTCATCCAGTTTGCGTGCCAACAACTTCCTCTCCTTAGCAGCATGATCCGCCACCGAAGCGGACAAATCCGCTTGCCCAACGAGTTGTTGCTGGACCGCGTCGATGTCCTCCATTCGCTTGTTCAGAGAATCCAGCGAACGGAACACCCGATCCCAGCATTCCTCATCCAGCCTCTTCTCCGCCGCCATCGCCTCCAACAGGAACCGAGTGTGCCCCGAGGGTTTCGGAGTGAGAGCCGTCGCGGACACACCTCAAGTCGAGTCAACCGCAGAGGATTAACAGGAGGACGAGCTTGACGCCAAGCGCTTCGCTCACCTCGACCAACCCCTGTCGGAAGTTACGGCTCAGACCGAAGGATTCAACACCGCCACACCCACATGTCCGAGGAAGGAGAAGCTCTGATACCAGCTGTGATGTCTCGTGGCTGTTGACGCGCCGCCGTCGAGGCGTGAGATCACCCAGAGGCGTTGCTAATGAGCAAACAACGACAATGGCAATAACACAAGCGGTACGCTCTATTTTCCTTCTTACTTTCTGTTCAAGTCGATAACAACTCACACCTACCCTTCTTATAGCATCCTTACAACTGGCACTTAGCTGGCATTAAGCCGTGATTAAGCTACGATAACAGAGTTTGTAATTACGTTTTCAAAACACAAAAGAGTACTATAGGTTCCCGCCCTCCTCTACTCTGTTACGTGCGCCTCAGCAGTGGACGCAGGTGCCACACAGTGGTGGACCCGCGACGGCGCTGAGAAGCATGCGCCGTCCAAGTGCGAGGAGGACGGGGACGGGAACGAAGGGGAGGAGTCGTGGATGGAGCTGAGGAGGCCTCGGCGGCGCAGCATACGAGAACGGCGGCTGCAGTAGAGTTACGAGCGATTCGGAGACGAAGAGAAGTCTCTCGAGAATCTAGCGGACGATGGTCGTTCAGTCCGTCCAATCAAGTGAATCAACGGCGTGGATCGACTGATGATGTGGCTCAATGCCTGCTCGAGGGAGTGTTCAGGTTTCATATATTAAGACTAGAAAACTTTTACTATTATATTTCTTGTATTGGATTTTGGCTTTCTCTAGTTTTCATTTCTAATTATTCCAAAGAGGACTGGTCTCACCGAAAAGATTAGTAAGATGAGTATTACCTTTCGCCGATGTTTTGACCCCTTGCTGATGTTAAAGGAATCCTCTGTTGATCTTTGTTTTACTTCTGCTTTTGATAAAACAATTTGTCAGAATCGTTGCTTACATATACCTTGTTTCTTAACAATGGGTTAGATATACAGTTCAGATTGTTTGAGATGGAGCTCGGATAAGGATAAGAAGAAAAATTTCAGAAGGGAAAAGCAGAAGCCTTCCAAAATGCTACTGGAAAAGAGTCTCTACTTTTCTGTTTCCGCTCCAATTATTGGGCTATACAAGGAACTTGCGGTGCCTGAAGTCCTTGTTGTTTGCTGCTGCTCACTGAACCAGTAACAGTATGTTGACATCGACGTTGCTTATTTCCCTATCCTACTGATGTACTCCTTCTGTCCTAAATTATAAGTTATTTTGGGCTACTCAAGTTTTTTTAAATTATAATTCATTCTCACTTCCCGAGACAACTTTTTCTCTTCTTAATACATCTCCACTCTATCTCTCTCCTCCTCATTTTCAAAACATTCCACCTTTTCCACTTTTCTTAATTCTCGTGCCCCGCTCCAAAATGACTTACAAAACAGGACAGAGAGAGTAGCTATAGGAAAAGGAGGGGGGGATCTGAAAAAAGAAGCATGGAGGCAGGAGGTCTCCTATGGTCATTATTGCAAGAACTCAAATAAGCACAAAAATGAAGATTTCCTCCACACAGCGAATAGAGAAAGAGAGAGAGTTCAGTACCTGCAGAATAGAGATACAGCCCGCTGGATTCCAAGCGGTGCAGCACCAGGCGGCTTCGCTCCAGTCTCTTCTTCCTCGTGGTTACCGGCGAGTGCCCTTGGCTTCCGCCTAAGATTCTGCTTCAGACAGGGTCTAGGGTTCATCTTCTTACCCCTAACTGTGGATCTTCGCTCGTGCAGGAATCTTAGAATGGATCTCGTCTAGCTTGCATCGATTACATCTAGCTTGAGCGCCTATGAAAGAACCCAGGTTGGAATGTTGCTGGGGTTTGGAATTTTGGATGGAGATTTTCGCTACCCCAGATTGAAACCGAGCTGGTTAGATGGAGTCCTCGAGAAGTCTCTTGACAGCCAGTTAGGAGGCCCGTTCAAGCCGTCCGATGATGAATCAAGGGCATCCGATGGAGATGGACACAGGTGGCAAGCTGCCGCCGGGGCTGAGGATTGGTGTGCGCTTCGGCTGTTCTGAACCGTCAGACAGGGAATCTATGGCGTGGAAGAAACCAGCTAATGTGGCTGCACAAGAGTCCGAGATTGTGATCAGGATTCAGATAGTAAGATGTGTCTTGATTGTATAGCTGGGCAATGGGCCGCTCGGCCCGGCATGGAATGGCCCGCTTAATGGAATGGCCCGTTAAAGCACGCGGGCCATGCTGACACTAGGCCTTGACTGAGACTGTGGCCCATGGCATGGCCCGTTAAGGTTCACCGGGCCAAAGTGGGCCATGTCAGCCCACGGTGTTCACAGCCTAACAGTGCTAAAATAGGTGGAAATGGAGCAAAATATGTAGAAGGTGGGGATTGAACCCACAACCTGACTTATGGAAGAGAGGACTAGACATCACACCACTCTACTGGTTTGTTTACAATACAAAACATAATTCTATTTATACAAAATTTGAAGCCGGATCGTGCTGTGCCGGGCCTCGTGCTTGACCTCCGGCCCAGGCACGGCCCCGCGAACTGGGCCAAAAGCCAACACATTTGGCATGGCCTAGATGCCCACGTATACTTGATCATAGGTACAATCAACTGCCTGATTGCGGCCCTCTTTCGCAACATCGCTATAAGAAATAGCAGGGATCCGGCCCTCTCTGGCATCCATTACAATCTAGAGAGCGATCTCTCTTCCACATTTTGCTAAACCTAGAATGATCCTACGAGTGCTGCTAATGAGGGAAGGCCGCCGCTACCACTTCCAGGATGACAACAACGACCTCCGTATTGGGCCCATGTCGGTGGAGACCTCAGGGAGACGCTATATCATAAGATCTGTTGCCACGCCTGCATCACACGCACAAGACTTCGCTAGCCTTAGTGGCTTCTTCTAGAGATGGTATATCCTGTTTTCGCCTCCTTTATTTGGTGATTGTGCATGAATCTAGGTAGATCTAAGGTTTATAGCTTATGTTCAGTGAGATTAGTTCCTACATCTACCAGTTCTATCAGGAAGTTTTCACCTTCTCTATTGGATAATATATAACAGCAAATAGCGTCGATTCGGCAAATCATTAGGCGTACAATGCACTAACAATACTAAGTAACAAGCCTAAAGTTTGGTGCATTTGACTGACATGTAGCCACATATTATTTGGGTTAATAACAATAATTGTCACACCATCCCTCCCTTCTGTCTCGATCTAATGCTTTAAGAACCATCTTGCTTTGTTCTTGCTGGTGCCTATACTTATTGTCTAACCTTTATGAAGATTTGGCTGAAACATGAAATCGCAAAAAGGTAATAAAGCTCCCTGAATTCTGACTTGCTCCTCAGAATATTTGCTGTTGTACCTGCGTGTGCAACTGTGAGCAGAAGCACGAAAGCAGGGATCGGGTCCGGTGAATTAGAGGAGAAAATTCGCTGGATGAACAGTACGGTGAATTGGGATCCGTTTTTAACCGTTCGATCTGAAATCAACCGTCCAGATTGATTGCTACGGTGCATGTGAAAAAGTGCTCATGCTACAGTAGCGAATAAAAAATAGGACTTTTGCCGTGCTAGTTTAGGGTACTGTAGCATCTCTCACATGCCTGGATTTTGTTCTTAACTTCACCGGATCCGGACCCGGAAAGCAAAGGGAGGAATAAGGCGGCGGCAATGCTGCTCATGGAGATGACTGCTTCAGCCTTCAGATTTTGCACCTTTCACTTCATCAAAAGAATTTTTTGCGCATTCAACTTTGATGATTTCAAACCTTTTTTCACCTTAACTAAAAAGGGTTCTCGTAGAACGCTGACAGTTTTACTGGAGGATTCCCTCACGTTCCTCGCTGGTGATCCTGGTTGTTTGGGCCATCTGAAAAGGTTTTTAAGATGAAGTATGGGTGGTAGATGGTTCGACCTACATGCTCTTTCATAATTTAAATCGACCCTATTATATGTTATTTAAAAATAATAAATGTGTGATACAATTTTAATTCTCCTAAGGTAAAGAGAAACACGTTCCAAGTACCGATCACAAGAATTAATGGAAGAAGCTGCCCTCCGAGGCATGGCGAGTGCCAAACATCTTTTCTGGTGTCATCACTATGGCGAAATCAAGAGGTTGACATGAGTGGGATGGCGTGGGGGCCAGGGGATATGTTCCGTCTTACCGGCAAAGAATATTTCCCGGAGGTGGAAAGCCAAATTTGGACCACGCCCCAGGCCGCCACTATCTCCTGTTTTGGCCAGTTCATTTCATCACTTTTCAAGAAGGAACTAAATTTAGGTTTAAAAATAAACAGTCTAAAATGAGTGAGAAGAACATGAATTTTCAGTCATAGGTTGAGCTAGTCGTAAAAACTGGAGCGGTTTGGTTGGAGGGAATCCTTTTCGTACATATTTGAATTCTGAACTGTTTGAGATCACTTCTATACTGTTAAAATATGAATTTTGTTCGGAGTCTGTAAATCACTTATTTTGGAAACAAATTTCATAAGGCCGATCAAAACTGAAAAGAAATTAATTACTACTAGCTAGGCTCATGGGCCGAATGGGCCGACCCATTCGAGTCCATGCATCTGTTGACTACATCGGGTCACGGGAAAGTTCTGCCGAGACGTTGGATGCCTGAAATACAACAGCTGGCTGCCGTCTCGATAAAAATTATAATACCAGTACTAACCGGAATTATTATATCGTTGTACATTATGGGAAGGCATAAACATTGCAAAATTATTTTTTACGGAAGTACAACCGTGATAATAGAAATTATAAAAATAGGAAATACTCCTAATTAACTGTGCCCTGTACGTATAGCATGGGCGACGCTGCACCGCCCATGAGGCCATGACAGATTGACCGCCCCAACCCGGACCACCTCTCGTTTCACGCCCCTCCTTCCCCACACAGCGAACACCATTCCAACCCAACCGAAACCGCCCACGCGTGCCACCGACCACGCGCCGTCCGCTCACCTCCTCGCCACACGGTTGACCACACGACCTCCCCCCGCACTGCTGCCCCCGGCGCGCGGCACCGCTCCTTTGACCGCCACGTCATCCCACTGCCATGCGGGTCCCTCATCATCCGCTCCCCGGGGGCCGCGTCCTCCTCAAATGCCCCCCGCGCTCGTCGCCTCCTCCGCACAAACGCGTCGCGCCCCCGGATCCGCTGCGCCGTGAGAACCCCGTAGCGTTTGCTGCGCCCGAGCCGAGAGCCGGTCACCGGAGGAGATTTCCACCCCGCCGCCGCCATGTCGCCGTCGGAGCCCACGCGCGAGGAGAGCGTGTACATGGCCAAGCTGGCCGAGCAGGCGGAGCGATACGAGGAGATGGTCGAGTTCATGGAGCGCGTGGCGCGGGCTGCCGGCGGCGCGGGCGGCGGGGAGGAGCTCTCCGTCGAGGAGCGCAACCTGCTCTCCGTCGCGTACAAGAACGTCATCGGCGCGCGCAGGGCGTCGTGGCGGATCATCTCGTCCATCGAGCAGAAGGAGGAGGGCCGCGGCAACGAGGCGCACGCCGCATCCATCCGCGCCTACCGCTCCAAGATCGAGGCCGAGCTCGCCCGCATCTGCGACGGCATCCTCGCGCTTCTCGACTCTCACCTCGTGCCTTCCGCCGGCGCCGCCGAGTCCAAGGTCTTCTACCTCAAGATGAAGGGCGACTACCACAGGTATATCAATCACGAATCACACCCAGAGATCTCTCCCTTTATTTCCCCTCCTGCTAATACTCGGTTTAATCGTTTGATCTATGCACTGAGTGACTGAGGCGTGAGATATCTTCGCTAGTGAGGCTGGATCTATATGTGCGCTGTGACGTAGTGGTAGATTTCACATATTTTATGAGGGACCTTTTTGTGTGGACTTCGGATTACTGGGATTTTAGTCCCTATTATTCGTGGATACGATAATCTGATCTCGGACGTTTTGTGTGTGGTCCTTGCAGTTTGGGTTGGTGGATTCAGACTCCTAGATCTAAGGAGATATCATGTATAAAATGATGGGGATCTGATGTCGTAGCGATGATTAGGTCGTAGATTGAGTCGTAGTGGTCTCTTTGTTTTGAATTTATTGAGGTTTAGTTGAGGCGAAAAGTCAAATGGAAAAAAGGGTGAAGAGATTGTGATATTTCAGGGGGGTTCTCTTTATGGCACATATATTGGCTGACATTCATTAATTTAATCTGTATAGCACATATCTTTGGATGATGCGCAGAGATTTGAGCTTTTCTTGTGCTCTGCAGATGGTTAATATGAATATTGTAGATTTGCGGTATGTGAATTACTAATTTTTTTAGGGTGCGAGTTGTATGTCTGATGGATCTTGGTGATGGTTGTGCAGGTACCTTGCTGAGTTCAAGTCTGGTGCTGAGAGGAAGGAAGCCGCGGAGAGCACCATGAACGCATACAAAGCTGCTCAGGTTGAACTTCTGATGACAAGCAATTTGATTATGCATACGTTGAGGGTACGAGCAGATATAGTCATCCATTGTTGGTTTTTGGTTGTGTTTGTAGGATATTGCTCTTGCGGATCTGGCTCCGACCCACCCCATTAGGCTTGGTCTTGCTCTCAACTTCTCTGTGTTCTACTATGAGATCCTGAACTCCCCTGACCGTGCCTGCAACCTTGCAAAACAGGTCTGCTTCAGTTTCCTGTCTCCTTGTTTTGATTATTTTGCTGCGATACTTATGTTATTAAGAACTTCAACATACTGCTATTGCTTGGAAGTAGTAAGTATTGTAGGTTTGCATAGACTACAATCTGAGCACATGCATATAGATGAATAGATCGCCTTCCCCATTTATAGTGATGTGACGGGGCCATTGTCAACCATTAAAGATATTCTCTTATAGGATTTGGTTGCTTAATGCTTTGTACCAAAATGATGTTCTGTAAAGAGTGTGTTTATAGTTGCTGGATATATTTTATCATGGATTCATGGTGTTTTGTTGTAAATATGGTTTCTTGTGGAGTTGTGATGAACACCCCCCCCCCCCCCCCCCCCCCCCCCCCCCCCCCCCCCCCCCCCCCCCCCCCCCCCCCCCCCCCCCCCCCCCGCGGGCGCCTACACGATCCCATGGTGACCCACTGCCCTCGCAACACCTAGGCAATGCTGCAAAAACATGGTTGAACTGCACAATGGTAATTAGCGTACTTGTTTGGGGCATGTTCTATGAGACAATGGCCATTTGATGAACTGTGGTGACCTGTATTGTGTTACTTTGCAATCCATGACGAATCTTGCAAGCATCTAGTCATGAGTTATCTTGCTATCACAATGCTTCTGTTGAAGCCAATTGCTTTTTGATTGTAGTGATAATATCCGTCATTTTTTGTTTTCAGCATTCACTTATGCTGATATAAGCTCATGACTTTTAACCTTGCACATTAAAGTTTTCTGTTGTACTATTGTATTAGGAGTAGTAGCATTGCGTTATTTGTTTGTCATCTGTTAACTACTTGCTGAACTTAATGCCTGAAAATTTTGATATTACATAGAATCAATTTGAAAAGTATCCTAATGCTTAAACAGTAAAAATAAGAATGGATATAGATCCGTAACATGGAAATTTGAGGATCTTTTTTTAATGTTGTTACTTTTTCCTGCCTCACTTTCTCTGTGCCTGGACTGACCGTCTCAATTTTTTATGATTATGGTAGGCCTTTGATGAGGCTATCTCAGAGCTGGACAGCCTGGGTGAAGAATCCTACAAGGACAGCACCTTGATCATGCAGCTCCTGCGTGACAACTTGACCCTGTGGACATCTGACACCAATGTAAGTTTCTTTCAGCTGGCTTGGTATGTGTTTTGTGTATGCGACATCATGATTTTCATGTAACGTTCGTTCTTTCCTGAACCTGCAGGAGGATGGTGGTGATGAAATCAAAGAAGCCGCCGTGACGAAGGAAGCCAGTGACGCTCAGTAAGCTCGGACTGGGACTCCTGACCTGATGTGTCTGCTGAGGTTGGGAGGTTAACGAAGATCGACACGCCATTAGCTATCTTCTAGTATACGTAGTGCCATCGTCGTGTAGACGATGCGGCTGCATTGCTGTTTTAATTAAGTATTTTAGATGTTATGTGCCGTACACTTTGTTTCGGTCACCAGTCGATAAATGATGGCTGGATGCTGGTTGTCATTTTCCTAATCCAGCCACCACGAGAAACCTGCTCTTTCGCAGTGCTGTTAGATTGTTCCGTTGTTAACTTAAATTTGATGACTCACTAAGTGTTGGTTTAGAAACTTTTTTTTTCATAATGCTTAAGAGATGCTCTAAGAAAAGTTGATGCAAGTTTAGACGCGGACGATCTTCCACCACGTCCCTTCACAGAAGCTTCCAATGATTTATCTAAATATCTATTTAATTTTTAATTGTAGCATAACTTTTTTTTATATAATAGTTTTATTGAATCTATAACAAAAAAATTATTTATCAAAATCGTTGATTTTTAATATCATGACTATTCAACTTATTTAAAAAATTAATTCAAATACGTAAAATTTTAAGTTATGATTCAAATAACTTTAATAATAAAACAAATTATAATATATTAAATTTATAAAAAATTAAATATAACTATAGTTAAAATTTATGTTAAATCTGAAAAAGAACTTATCTAAAAAATTAATTTAAATATGTAAAATTTTAAGTTGCGATTCAAATAACTTTAATGATAAAACAAATTATAATATATCAGATTTATAAAAAATTAAATATAACTATAAGTCAAAATTTATGTTAAATCTAAAAAAGTTAAATCGATGACACGGTCATTTATGTCTGCTTTCGCCGAGTAAAAACACGCGATTAAAATTTTTTATTTTTTATTTTTTTAATATCTATTGTTAAATTTTAATTTAGTGATTAATATTTTTTAAGATGACGTGACGTAAAAAAAAACGCTTGCGCTGTAATTGGATGTGATGCGCGGTGACTCTAAGGAACAATGATTTATGCAAGCGACGGGAGAAAAGTAATGGCCATAAACCTTCGGAATTGCCCATCAGCGTGGGAAAGAGCTAGAATCTCGCTGTCAGACGTTGCGTACAACACAGGAACCAGAACTGTTAAGTGAAAACCAATGCATTGATATCATGGTAAAGTGGCTGAAACATATAGATTACACCGCTACCATAAACTAATACTACTACATGAATACGCCACAGGATCGATACAAACACGGAGAAAGTAGGTGACTTGATAGATGAATATACAACCTACAGATACTCCATACTTCTTTTTTCCCCCTTGTATAAGATAGACGACGACAAATTCCGAAGCCAACAATAGCAAAAACTACTCACTAGCAGTTTCATTTCCGATTCTTTTGCTTTAACAATATATATAGGAGCTGGAAGACCAGATGTACGAACAATATAGGATCTAAACAAAACAGTCGTGAATGTATCAATCATCGTCTTCATCAGGTCTGCTTGCGAGGCAGAGCTCATGGAGCTCGTTCAGAATCCACTCCTCCCCAGTGTGTCCTCCCAGAACTAGGACCCTGGTGCCACCGACCACACAGGTACTATGTCCCCAAGCGAACTTTGGGGGCTGCCCAGGGACGTTCAGGATCCTCCATGTCGGCTTCTCTTCAGCTGGGTCAATCAAGAATAACTGTGCAGGAGAGTGCAGGCCCGCAATTGATCCACCAAATATTATGATCCTTCCACAGGGCAAGCTCACGGCAACATGATCAAGCCTTGGTGGTGGTCCAACACTCGGGAATCCTGTTGTCGCCAGCTGCCTCCATTGCGGACTGTCCTCACCAACATCCATTATGTAGGCATCACTGGAGCGCAGACGGAGTGAGCCGCTCTTTGCAAGTCCACCAAACATAAATAGTTTAGTTGTACCATAAACAGACAAGGTGTGACCGAGGCGGGATGGTGGCGACCAGGATGAAGGGATCTCCCTCCAGGCAGGTTTTTCTTTGTTGAGGTCAAGAAGGAAGGTGTCACTCAGAAGAACACCAGACTCAGTACAGCCCCCTGAGACAACAAGCTTTGAACCATCTACGGTGCATGAGCTGTGCCAAGACCGTGGTAGTGGAGGACCCTCGCTTGCAACCTCCCTCCAAGTGGGCTGCTGAGCATCAAGGTCAAGGACAAAGACATCATTGAGCAAACCTCGCTGTCCACAGCCTCCAAATACTACCAGCCATGATCCATTCAGCCATGATAGAGTGTGCCCCCACCGCCCTGGTGGGGAAGCAGAAACCTTGACACGGCGCCATTCTGGCCTTGCAGATTCCAGGTTAAGAACAAATGTGTCATCCATAGGCTGCATGTTAACCCCCTCCCCTCCGAAAAGGACAAGGCGGTTACCAACAGCACAGGCACTGAAATTGCACCGAGAAGGCTCGACGCGTCCCCCAACTGTGAACTTCCTCCATGAGGCCGCCTCAAGGGTTGTTAGCTCTCTTGCAAGACGACCCCAACCTAACATCTTGGTGCTCATCTCAAGCCTGACAGTGACATCTCTTCCCCATGCATTCTGACAGACCATCTTCCTGAGGAGATCATTCTTGGTTAGTTCACGCATTCGAGTGCAGACTGATCCAATGGATGCGACATCTCTTGGTGACAAACGAGATAAGATGTTGTGAGCAAGAACTTCATCTGACAGTTGAAGAATACCACAGTAGTCTAAATTCTGGATCTTAGGAACATGCTCATGAGAAGCTGTGTTCAGATCCTGAATGATGGGCCTGTGGCTAGACTGCTGTTTATACACTGGATACGAGACATTACTGAGATCGATGTTTGCTTCAGAAAATAGTTGAATTCCAATAACATGTGTCACAGAGCCATCATCCCCATGCATTGGTACGAGCCTTAGCCTGTTGTAAAGTGGAGTTCCATCCTTCCGGAAATTCAGCAGCTCACCTTGGAATTCAATCCCCTCAATGAGACATCGCCGAATCTCTGACACAACCATCGGATCAACAAGAGGATGTCGCCTTTGTGCACGTGGATCCCGAAACTGTAGGAATCGGCTGAAAGACAAGTTTGAGTGAACACAGTTCATGAGATGCTTCACAATGCCCTTCATCAAGTTTCTCAGTTTTAGCAATTTCAAAAACTGGTACAAGCAAGCAAACATGACATACCAGAGAGCAAGCAGAAAAAAAAAACTAATGTGAACAGACAGTCCAACAATAAAATCAACAAAACAAATTGCCTTTTAAACTTATGTTAACATTAGGTCAGCAACAAAGAGGTAAACGATGTTTTACCAAACTGATACATTTAGAGATAGCATTTGAATTTGGTCCCAGTTCCAACACTAGAATGGTTAGCTAGATCTGATGCTGAAGAATACTGGAGCCACCAATTTCCACTAATGGCGGGGACCGGAGAGGTTAGCCTCACCACTGATACATTTTATGATCTAGTGGCCTACACCATAGGTCCTCAGGTTTATTCTTGTGTGATTCCTTTCCCTAAGCGCATGTGGCTACATTTGTATAGCAATCAAAGTATCACGAAATATCTCATGTGTGGGTGTGGCAGTCATCAACCTTCACACACTTCTGCTCACCAGAAAAATGAAACGGCTCAGCAAAGATGAAAGAATCCGTGGATGAGTGTTTAAGCTTATACGGATTCTAAAACCTGCCACTCACATTTTGTATACACCCCATATATATCGACATAAGTTAATCAAGGCAAAATCTTGACCTTCAGTTTGGAGATGTTCTTTGTCTTCTGCTTCTCATCAAGAAACAGAGATTTCTAAAAAAACCAATAAGGCTCTACAACCAACAGAGGAATTGGGAGTTATTCAAACTGACACCAGTTATCGGTTCTAAAAAAAAATTGACACCAGTTATCCAAATGGCATGATTCCCCCGCGTTGTTTTTAATCTAAGCCAAGCAAAATCCTAAATACTAACCGCCCAGTTCGGACCCGTGACTACATTCTTAAATCGTATTCGTAATGAGCAAGATAAAGCACGTAATCATCTCTATCAAGTATCAAACATGGAGAATATACAACATTCGAGCATAGAAGTATGGAATAATCTGGCACACCGTACAACACCGATCCTGATATCTGAGCACAAGCTATTGCAGGAACGAGCACAAAATCCTCGCTTCGACAAACTGGCACGCTGACAAATCAAATTGGACGCAGAAGCATCAGGCAAGCAGCATTCTCTATCACCCAAAGCAAGCTGAGCAAAAATAGAGCAAAGCACGCGAGCAGCAGTCATACGAGAAGAGAAGGGAAGATGCGGGGGTGTTCGTTAGTTCGTACCAGTTGCGGCCGATCACCTCGTGCGCGCGGTATCCCGTGGCGGCCTCGAAGGCGGCGTTGACGTAGATGACGGGGAAGTCCGCCTCCGCCGCGTCCGCCACCACGATCGCCGCCGCCCTCTGCTCGTCCGCCGCCGGCGCGCCCCACACCCACCCCTCCTCCTCTTCCTCCTTGTCCACATCCATCTCCTCCTCCTCTGCCTCCTCCCAGAGCCTCATCCTCTTCACCGCGATGGCGCCGCGATCCCAAGCGTCGAACATGCCAGGGCCTCCTCTCTCTCTCTCCTGCGTGCGCCCGCAGTTTGGTGTGAGGGATGGAGATGCTGAGATATTTCTGCGCTTGATTTTTTCTTATTGGCGCGGAGGAGGGCGGCAAAGAAGAGGCACGGGGCAGCCGGTTAATTACGGCGTACGCCACGCCGTCGCCGTCTCGCGAAAATATCTGCCGCCGAGGTGGTAGGGTGGGCCCGCGGCGGTGGGGACGGCGCGTGGTGTGCCGCCGGAGCACGATGGACCGCATCTGACGGTGGGACGGCGCAAGTGGGTCCGAGTGCGTTTCTTTGCTTCGTAGACAATATTTTTTTTCTCGCTTTGTTATCCGAGCAAAACAAGAAAAACGCATATAGAGTAGTTTTTTTTATACAGTTCTGTCAGCGTTTTGATTACCATCACAGTAAAATTTACGGAGTTAGAGAGAGTATTTATATGTCTTTGTATTCGAATGGTCTAGTCTATGAAAAACACTCAAATATTAACCTTGTTCGAACCGTCGAGAGGCGTAATACCCTACATATAAGGACGAGAGAGATCAAATCGTATGAACTCAAAAACACGAGTACAATGCGGAAGGGCCTTGACTTGATCTAGAATCCTAGCTCGCATGGGTGAATGTGGTTACAGTGAGATGATTTGAATACAACTTAGCTTATTTTACTTGTGTTCACTTGTTCGCCCATTCGTCTAATGCCCTATAGTACCTCTTTTATAGGGGTTAGATCGGAGCGTCAAATTGGCGGCTATGAAACCTGTTGGCTCTCCGTTAGGTGGGGCCTCGGTCATCGTCTGAATTGGTCGCTGGCGCCCGCTGGCGCGGTGCAGTTGGTCGTGTCCTTCGCACGTCCTTTGTCCATTCGTAGAGGACAAAGAACACTTTTCCATCTTGCTTTACCGATCGCTTTACTGCTTTTAACAACTTCTGAAACGTTTTACCTCCTGGCAAGGTTGCTTTACCTCCTGCTGTACGTTGGCAGAAATCTCTGCGGCCGCCTAGATTGAGCCGGTCGGGCCGGCCTCGTCTCATGATCAACATCGCGCCTAGGTCAAACTAGACAGTCTAGTCGTTTTCTATGATCAGCGCCCCGAGCAAGTATCGGGCCGGTCGGTTTATCGCCCGACCTCTTGTTTGTCCTGATCTATGAGATGACTCACGGCGTCAGTAACGGGCGTCGGTAACGGCTTCGACAATCTCACGATTCCACAGCCTCCACATGGACGGCGGATATGGCGTCTGAGAATTGTAACCGCCGGTCGATCCGATCGGTTGGATGATGCCGATCAGATGGCGGTGAGAGTGCGGCGTTTTGAGCTTGCGCGTCCTATCAACTCGCGCCTGTCAGCCATCGACTGACATGTCAGATAGGCTTATGTCACCTCTATCGTGGCGGAGGTGGCGAGGCGGCGTCCGGCCCCACCCGTTAGTGGGTGGGTTGCCGGCGCGGCGGGTGCACGTCGCGGTGCACACCCATGATGGTGCAGTTAATGCGCCATCGCATCGTGGGTAGTGGGTGTTAGTAACGTTCATCCCCCGGTAGTCTTTAAAAAGGGGGCCGCGGTGATTTCGAAATTCACCGGCCCTACATTGCCTTCGTCTCCAAGCTTCCTTGCGGTAGCTCGCTTTTGCGTCCAGAGCTCGTTGTCTTCGACTTCATCGTTTTCATCGCGTTCGTTCCAGCGGCCACTGCGACCGTCCCCAACTTCATTGTCCTCGTCTTCACCTCCGCTGTGATGGAAGCTGTGTGGAAGCCTTCCACCGTTTCGGAGGCGGTGCTCGAGTCGTACCATGGTGCCGGGCTGTTGCCGTCGAAGGAAGCCAGCGAATGGGAAGCGGCGGAGAACCAGGAGGTGCCGGCGCCGCCGGAGGGGGAGATCATGAGCTTCCTCGTCTTCCACGAGCGCAGGCTGGCGCTCCCTGGCTGTTTCTTTCTCTGCACGCTGATGCTCCATTACGGCGTGTGCCTCCACCATCTTAACCCTAATGGTATCCTCCAAATTGCCATCTTCGCCATGCTCTGCGAAGTGTATTTGGGGGTGGCTCCGGGCTTGCGGTTGTGGCGGTATTTCTTCCAGGCCAGCCAGTTGTCGGAGCCCTCCGACGCAACTAAACAGGTCGACGATGCCGCGATCATGCTCCGGAGCGCCGAGGCGAAGGAGTACATCATGGTGTCGCTGAAGAAGTCTTTGAAGGACTGGCATGACGGGTGGTTCTACAACAAGAACGCCACCCCCGGCCTCCCGACCTTTCGCAACACACCGGCCAAGGCAACCGACATGTGGAAGGCGAAGGTGACAACCGAGGAGAAGGACGAGTTGAGGCCGTTGCTGCAGAAGATCCGACGGCTGAGGGACGAAGGATTGAGCGGTGCCGCCGTCATTGCTACCTTTGTGTGGCGTTGGGTTTAACCGCTGTGCATCCGAGCCTTTCCCCATGAACAGCTATGAGGAGAAGGACAACACCACCCGAGAGGTGGTCGGGATCGAGCTGAGCGACCGAGAGGTCGCCCAGCGGGTCGACAGACTGCTGGAGGGGGGACGCCACTGACGTGATGTCCAAGGGGCCGCAGCCCCTTGACAAGGATCACCAGACCCTGGTGAGTTGGCCTCCTCTTGCCTGTGTTATTCGGGTTCGTAGAGTAGATCGGGTCGGGTCGTGGATAGGAGTCAAGTACTTAGTCGTTGTCGTCGCTACAGGTCCTATCGGGGGCCGCGTCCGGGTCGAGGGACGTAGTCGAGAAAGCGCCGCGGGCGTCTCCTCGGCCAAGAAGAAGAAGGCCGTCAAGAGACGGCGCCCTGCAGGTTTGAAATTGTTCCCGGTCGGCAGTCCGGCTGCTTCTGCGCCGACTGTAAAACCTGCTCAGAGGTCGGCTAGTGCTTCGCCGGTCGGGGCCCCTCCAGCAACGAGTGTAAGGTCGGAGGTTCTGACCTCGACCTCCGAAACTGTTGCGCCGCAGGCGGTGGCTCCGAAAGACGTCGGGAGCTCGGCATCGTCCGAGGACGTGATCCCGCCTCTGTCGAAGAGGACGAGGGTCGAGAGGTCGGAGAGTGCAGAGGTCGACTCCGAGACCGCGGCAGCGGCTACCACGATCCAGGTGGCACAAACTGGAGCTATCCAGCCCTCGGGTGCGGTCCAACCGGCCCTTTCCCGGATCTGAAGGACCTCGGTGTGCCAGTCGAAGGCGTAAGTTCCTGCACCTTTAGTTTAGATGTAAGTTTGGATTAGTTCGTTTCTGACCTGTTTGGGGATGTGCAGGCCTCCGTCATTGGTCGCTGCGATGCGTTCGGCTACGGCTGTTACGACATCAGCGTCTGCGGACGCCGGCGGGAGAGCCGAAATTAGTACTAATGTGGTGGCGCACACGGCGACGCCGCCCCATCCGTCCGAAGCTCAAGATTTGCCGACCCCGGGGATCGGCGAGGTACTGCTGCTGTCGCCTCCGACGACCACCGCTGAAGGTCAGGAGGAGGTGACGGCCAGAGCCCAAGAGGAGGCAGCTGCCAAAGCCCAAGAGGAGGAGGCAGCTCTCGAGATCCAAGAAGATGCAGTCGCCGAGGAGGGGGAAGACTCCTCTCCGGCTTCTAATGCCGGAGGGGAGGTCGAGGACGTGCCCGCGCCGTCCTCGACCACAATGGCCGAGGGTCAGAGGAGATCTCTCTCGCCCTTGGCCCACGAAGAACCGCCTGGCCGCGTCTCACCCGCCGCTCTCGAATGTGCACGGGAGCTGAGTGAGACAACCGTCGGGAAGCAGCTGAAAGTTCCTTTGGCAGACCCGTCTGAGGGTTTGCCTGGACCGGCCGCGGAGGAGGTTGGCGAACCGTCTGCGAGCGCAGCTCCAGCTGGCGTGAGCGGGACCGCGGGAGGAGCGCAGGAGGGAGAAGGACCCGAGCTGATAGGGGCACCGACTATGCCATCGGCTGCCAAGGGTGCGACCCACTCCTCGGCCTCCGCCGAGCAAAGGTCTAGAAGGAGGGGCGACCTTCCCCCCGAGGCCGTGGCCGAGGCATGGCATTTCTATGATGACCGGATGGCCGGGGTCCGTCGCTTCAACCTTGCGACGGCTTCTAACCTCTGCCAGTTGCTCAGGCTAATGGATGAGTGCCAAGACCTCTTCGACGATCCGTACCTGAATGAGTGTCGGGTAAGCCTGAACATTTAAAGTTTCTTAGTCGAACCTGTTCGTTGCGACGTTGAATGTTGTCATTTGTAAGCGAATCTTGCCATGGCCGTGGGTCAGCCGCCCCGAGGCTATGCTCTGCAAGCTGAGGTCGACGCTCTTCAGGCGGAGAAGACCCGAGCCGGTCGGGACGCCTCGAGGGACTCCGCGATCCAGCTGCACCACCAGCTCGATGCCGCCCGGGAGGCAAGCCGCATCTCACTCGATGAGGCCAACCGGGCGCGTATGGACGCTGTGTCAGCGCGGTCGAAAATCGGAGGCACTCCTCCGACCTCACCTCCGCGCGAGAGACAATCGCAAGTAAGTTAGCTAACAGTTTTTAAGTTTTCCCGTATTGAAGGCCGGGGTCGGACCTTGATCGAAGACTTGGTCTTTTTGCAAAGCTCCAGAGGCAGGCCGTCCAGCACAACGCGGAGGTGTGGCGCCTGAAAGATCTCTTGGCCCACGCCGATGGGGCCCGTCAGAGTGCCGAGGCCACCGCCAAGAGGGCCTCCGAGGAGCGCTTGCGAGCCTTCAAGCAGCGAGACCTGCATGACTCAGAGCGGGCCGTCGCAGAGGCCGAGGTCGAGCGACTGTCGGAGGAGCTACAGGAGACGCAGTGGGCCGCCTCTGAGGTCCAGGAGGCACACCTGGATGCCGAGGTCGAGGTCGAGCGACTTCGAGCGGAGCTGAACGAGGCCAAGGGCCTTGTCGAAGCTGTGACAAAGGAGCGGGATGGTAAGTGTCATACCTTTTTGTTTATTGATTGGTTGTGGGGGTCGATCGTTTGATAGTGTGTTTGCTACAGTTCTGGTCGGTGAGTTCTGACCCTTGAGGTCCGCAGGCCGACGCCTGCTTCATCAGATCTTTGCCGGCGTGCACGAGAACTCCCTCTCTAAGGAGTTCGTGACGCACATGCTGCAGCAGCTCCCGGGAATCATTTCCGCCGAGGTGATGAGGGTGCTTGAGGACGGGGCCTCGCTGATCCGCTCCCACTACCCGGACGCAGACTTCGGCCGGATCATCAAGGGGTTCGCTTTCGGGATGTCAGAGGAGGAGATGGGGGCGCTCGAGGCCGAGATGCAGCCGTCGCTGACTTCAACAGGCCGAAACTTCTTCGGGAGCGGTTCAGTCACGTGCCACACATGCCGCAGCAACGTTCTTGGTTATCTGTAGGAAGTAATAGTATTTTGTATCCGACTGTGTATTGAACACTTTTGGATGACGTGTTTATACGCAAGTTTCTGACCCCCTTCTGTGCTTTAGTTTTTCGCACTTAACATTTCACGAGTTCCGTTGGGTGTTGATCAAGCGATTGGGTCGGATACAGTTCGGAGGGTCGAATGTCAGGTTGAATATAGCCATAGAGCATCACCAACACCGCATCAAATCGTTAGCCACGAAAAAAACTTGAATGAGAGCACTTTTGTAACATAGCACTTCTGAGGGTCGCTCGCGAAACTCGGCGCGGGTCGGGCCCCGAGAAAACGGAGAGAGGCGCGGAGCCTTTTCGCAAGACTAAGGCACAGAGCCTTAGAACGCAGGAACGAGGCGCGGAGCCTTGTTGCGGCTAAGGCACAGAGCCTTAGAACGTGGGAAAGAGACGCGAGGCCTGAGGAGCCGAATGCGAAGGGGTCGATCGTTTCGGCCCTCAAGTGAGGACACTGAGATTAGCCCTCGGGTAGTGAAGGGTAGACGAGTCGGCTGCGCTTCACTGCCAAAACATAGTTAGTGAAACAAAAAAAATGCATAGAAACTTAGCTGATTTTATTATTCGTAGAAACGATATAAGTTCTCAATGTTCCAGGCATGGGCTAGCTCCCTGCCGCCCTCGGTTTCTAATTTGTACGCGTCGGGCCTTAAGACTCGCTTGATTACATAAGGACCCTCCCATAGGGGTGATAGTTTGTGGTGGCCGGTCTTGTCTTACACTCTCTTGAGCACAAGATCGCCGACGTTGAAGGCCCGACTCTTGACGCTTCGAGCGTGTAGTCGTCGCAGACTCTGCTGGTACTTGGCCAACCGTAGAATGGTGATGTCGCGCGCTTCATCCAGCTGATCCAGGTTGTCTTGCCGCGCCGCTTCCGACCTTTCTTTGTCGTAGGCTCGGACCCTCAGAGAGTCATAGTCGAGGTCGGTCAACAGCACAGCTTCCGCTCCGAAGGTCATGAAGAAGGGGGTGAACCCCGTAGCTCTGTTAGAGGTCGTTCGTAAGCCTCACAACACGGACGGGAGTTCTTTGACCCACCGCCCGACCACTTGCCTGACAGAGTCGTACGTCCGAGGCTTCAATCCTTGAAGCACCATCCCATTACCACGTTTGACCTGACCGTTGGTCCTCGGATGGGTGACGGAGGCGAAGTCGAGCCGAACGTGGTACTCCTCGCAAAATCCCTGAAAGATGTGACTGGTAAACTGTGTACCGTTGTCGGTGATAATGGAGTGTGACACTCCAAAGCGGCAGATGATGTCGCGGATGAACACAACGGCCACGACGGAGCTGATGCAGGGGTTGGGTTCGCCTCGATACAGTTGTTGAACTTGTCGACGGCGACGAAGAGGTGGGTGAAGCCCCCAGGTGCTGGTCAGAAAGGTCCGAGGATGTCGAGTCTCCAGACCGCTAAGGGCCATGTGATCGGAATCGTCTAGAGTTCCTGAGCAGGAAGATGCGTCTGTCGGGCATAGTACTGGCACCCTCTGCGGGAGCGAACAAGCTTCTCGGCGTCGAAGACCGCCATGGGCCACTAGAAGCCTTGACAGAAAACCTTCCCGACCAAGGTCTTCGAAGCGGCGTGATGCTCGCAAATGCCCAAGTGGATGTCGTCAAGGAGATGAAGACCCTTCACCTGAGGGATGCAGCGCCGGATAATGCCACTGGGGCTCCGCTTGTAGAGTTCGTCATCGATGATGACGTAGGCTTTGGCTCGGCGCGAAACCCACCGGGCCTCGGTGGTGTCAGCCGGAAGGGTACCATTCTGGAGAAAAGCGTAGATGTCCTGAGACCAGTCGGGGACAATGGCCATAATCTGCGCCTCAGGGGTCGGAGCTTGCTCACCGACTGCCGCCTCGACCTGGGGGTCGGCGGCGTTATCTTTGAGCTTGATCGTCGGCTTGGAGAGGACCTCGAGGAAAACATTGTCGGGGATCGGATCCCGCCCCGAGGCCATTCGGGCGAGGGTGTCGGCCGCTTCGTTGTCGCGACGCAGAACGTGACGGAGCTCGAGCCCGTCGAACTTGTCTTCGAGCTTGTGAACTTACTAGCAGTAAGACTCCATCTTGGGGTCTCGACAGCTTGATGTCTTAATAATTTGGTTCACGACGAGCTCAGAGTCGCCCTTGACGTACAGCCGTCGGACGTCGAGGGTGATGGTCATTCGGAGGCCATGTAGCAAGGCTTCATACTCTGCAGCATTGTTGGAGGCAGAGAAGTGGATCTGTAGTACGTACCGGAACTTGTATCCCTTGGGAGAGACTAGGACGACGCCAGCACCCAAGCCCTTTAGCCGGCAAGAGCCGTTGAAGAACATAGTCCAGTGCTTGAGGTCGGCGGGATCTGGTGGTTCTTGTGCCTCGATCCACTCGACGATGAAGTCGGTGAAGGTCTGAGACTTGATGGCTTGCTGAGGCACGTACGTGATGTTGTAGCCCATGAGCTCCATAGCCCACGTGGCGATGCGCCCGACCACGTCTTTGCCGTTGATGATCTCCCCGAGAGGGAAGCTCGTCACCACTCGAATAGAGTGACTGTCGAAGTAGTGGCGAAGCTTGCCACTGATGATGAAGATCGCGTAGAGTAGCTTCTCCACTTGAGTATACCGAGTCTTGGCGTCGGCGAGCACCTCGCTGATGAAGTAGACGGGCCGTTGGATCTCCAAGGCCCGACCCTCCGGCCGCTCGACGACGAGGACAATGCTAACGACCTTAGTGGTTGCGGAAATGTAGAGGAGTAGTGGCTCACCAGGGGTCGGTGAGGTTAAGACTGGCGGAGAAGATAGCATAGTCTTTAGTTGCTCAAAGGCTTCCTAGGCCTCGGCGGTACAGGTGAAGCGGTCGGACTTTCGAAGAAGCCGGTAAAAAGGCCTTTCACCCAGTGGGGAGATAAAACGGCTGAGGGCCGCCAGGCACCCAGTGAGCTTTTGGACACCCTTGATGTTGTGATGGGCCCGAGGTTGCGGATGGTGGAGATCTTCACAGGGTTGGTCTCGATGCTGCGTTCGGAGATGACGAACCTGAGGAGCTTGCCGGAGGGGACGCTGAAGACACACATCTCAGGGATAAGCTTGATGCAGAACTTCCGGAGGTTGATGAACGTTTCTTCCAGATCTCCAATGAGACCAGCCGCTTGCCGGGTCTTTATGACGATGTCGTCGACGTAGACTTCCAAATTCCGACCTAGTTGGTCGTGGAAGCACTTCTGCATGCAGCGCTTATATGTGACGCCAGCATTCTTGAGCCCGAACGGCATGTTGACGTAGCAGAACGAGCCGAATGGCGTGATGAACTACGTAGCCGGCTGGTCGGAGCCGCGCATGGATATCTGATGGTACCCAGAGTACGCATAAAAAAAGCTAAGGGTCTCGCAACCGGCGGTGGAATCGACCACCTGATCTATGCGCGGCAAAGGAAACGGATTCTTTGGGCATGCTTTGCTGAGACTCGTGTAGTCAACGTACATTCTTCATTTTTCATTCTTCTTCTTAACCATTACAGGGTTGGCCAGCCACTCAGGGTGGTAGACCTCTTTGATGAACTTAACATCAAGCAGCTTAGCGATCTCCTCTCCAATGGCGCGGCACTTCTCGTCGTCGAAGCGTCGGAGTCGTTGCTTCACCGGTCAGGAGCCGAGAAAGACGTTCAAAGAGTGCTCGGCGACCTCCCTCGAGATGCCCAGCATATCAGAAGGTGCCCAGGCGAAGATATCCCGATTCTGGACGAGGAAGTCAACGAGCGCGCTTTCCTATTTGTCGAAAAGCGCTGTCTCGATCCAGACCTTCTCGGTCGGGTCGGTGCCGTCAAGGAGGATCTCCTTGGAGTCATCGGATGCCATGCCGCAGGTAAAGGCATTGATGATGTCGGCGTCGCTCATGTCAGACAGCTGATTTCTCTTGCACGAAAAGCGCTAAATGTAATCGCTTAGCGATTCGCCAGGGTTTTGCTTCTAGTGCTTCAGATCCCAGAGTTACCCGAGCAGGTGTAGGTCCCTTAAAAGTTGCCGACGAAGGCGTGGTGGGGCCCAGTCGTGGATGCAGTCCCTGGGAAGGTGCTCAAGCCACCTCTTGGTCGAGTCGAACAGGAAGAGTGGCAAATATTGGATGGCAAACAGGTCGTCAGCGCTACCGGCTCTGCAAGAAAGACGATAATCCTCGAGCCAATGGGCAGCTCACCAGTGTATCAGATGATGTTGGTTGGAGCGCGAAACCTCTGAGAAAAAGGCGCTCTTCGGATGTGGGACCCGAATGCTCGAGGCCCGACCTCGTCAAGACTAAGGCTCCGGACGTGGCCGTAGCTGCGCCGACGGCGGCGATGGTCGGGAGACCGCTCTCACCTGGACTCGGTATAGCGCTCGCTTCTGGCTTGCTTTCGCGCGTCGATCGTGTGACGAGTGTCATGGTGCTCCCCGAGGCGCTGGCGAACGTTGCCAGCCGGAGGGTAAGGATCACGCGCCTCGGTCCGACCGCGGCGGCTGTCGCGGGCCGGACTCTGACGGTCGGCGCTCGGCCGGTGGGAGCTGGGCGCCTCGGAGTGCTGACGAAGCGAGGGTTCAGGTTGTTGAAGCGCGTCGTCGAGGTAGACGCATAGACGGTGCTAGGTTTCCTTGAGCACGGGATTGTCGGGCGTGGCGGACTCGTGGAGGACGTAAGCTGCCGTCGCCAGATTCTCGTACGGCGTGTCGAAGGCGGACGTGCCGCTGTCCATTATCTGCTGATAAGTGGACCGGGCCCGGGCTAGGGCGCCACCGCTCGTCGCAGCGGCGCCCTTACCCTAAACATCGCCCTCGGCTGCAAGCTTGCGCCGGAGAGCGTCTTCGACGACAGAAAGAGCGCGACGGTGCGGAGAAAGGTCATCATCCAGAGCCTTGCTAGGAGTATCGACATCCGCGGCCTTGTTAGGCTATATCATGAAGCACTCACGGGACGGGTCATGGCCCAAAACATCGCAAGATAGATGACGAGGTGAACGACGCCGAGGCGAATGTCGCTTGCGCGAGGTCTGAAGGCGAAGCTTGCCGCCGTTGTCGGCAACAAAATCCAGGCTTTCGAAGCAGAAGGCCTGGCCAACAGCGAAGGTGGGGATGCTCCACGATCGATCATCACGAGCAATGGCAACCACAAAACCCTCGAAGAACAGGCGAGAGATCGAGGACTCTCCCACCAAAGCAAAAATCGAAGCCATCGAAAAGTGAAGCGAAAACGCACCACGAAAACCCCCTTCCTGACGTGCCAACTGTCGATGTTCTGACCACCGACACAGTAAAATTTATGTAATCAGAGGGAGTATTCATGTGCTTTTCGTATTGGAATGGCCTAGTCTACGAAAGAGACTCAAAGATTGACCTGGTTCAGGCCGCCGAGAGGTGTAATACACTACGCTCAGAGACGAGAGAGCTCAAATCGTACGAACTCAAGAACACGAGTACAATGCGCAAGGGCCTTGGCTCGATCCAAGAATCCTAGCTCACGTGAGTGAATATGGTTATAGTGGGATGGCTTATTTTACTTGTCTTCACTTGTTCTCCCGTTCGTCTAATGCCCTATGGTACCCCTTTTAAAGGGGGTCAGACCTGGGGCACCAACTTGGCGGCTACGGACCTTGCTGGCCCTCCGCTAGGTGGGGCCTCGGTCGTCGCCTGAGTTGGTCGCCTAGCGCCCGCTGGCGCCGATGCAGTTGGCCGATGTCTTTCGCACGTCCTTTGTCCAGTCGTGGAGGACAAAAGACACTTTTTCATCTTGCTTTACCGATCGCTTGGCTGCTTTATCAACTTCTGGAACACTTTACCTCCCGAAAAGGTTGTTTTACCTCCTGCTGTACATTGGCAGGAATCTCTGCGGCTGTCAGGGGTTGGTTGCTAAGGCGGTGCCCGACCCCGAGGGTCGAGTTAGAGCGTTGGCTTCTAGCCGTTGGCGGGCTGAATCTTGTTGTCGTGTAGCTTTGACCTTTCATCGATCGGGCTTGGCCGCTTGCTCGGTTCCGACCCCTGAGGTCGAGATGTTTTTGGCGGGATATAATCCTTCGTGAACTGTAGATGGGTCGTGGGCCGTAGTTTGTAGATGGGCCTTTATGTAGAGGTCGGGTCCGTAAGTACCCGAGATATACTATCCCGACAAGTTCTGGCAGTTCTCGACAGCTTATTTTTATGAAACGTCAATAAAAGCACTACCGATGAAAATTTAATGACAGTTTATATCCTTAATTACTTACTCTAATTTTAGAATATTAACGCCATTAACTTTCCTCTATCGCAAAATAAGTGACGTTATTGACTTTTTAAACCAACGTTTTGACCATTCGTATTCAAAAAGTCTACAAAAATAAAAAAACAAGTCATGACTAATGTATTTTTAATAATAAATTATTTCATAATAAAATAAATACTTAGTATTTTCACAATTTTTTTAATAAAATGAAATGATCAAATGTAGGCATTTAAAAATTTAGAATGCCACTTATTTTGGGACAGATGGAATAACATCAACTTTGACCGTCTTATTTATAAAATTTGTTCAAGTAAAAAAATTATTATTTTCGTTTCAAATACCTTCAATGATAAAGTAAATTATAATAAAATTGATAATATTTATCATATTTTTTTGAATAAGACGAATGGTTAAATTTGACACTATAAATCAATAATGTTAATATTTTAAAACTAGAGAGAGTAGTTTGACTGATCAGTATTTTATTTACATGGCATCGAAATCAATATGGAGAGAGAGTGAAGAATGAAGACACCATTTCTTCATCTGCAAACGGCGGCAATAATTAATGAAAAAATCACTCAAAATGCATTGAGAAGACCTAGCTCGTTTCCATGATCGAGAGTGATCTCGTACACCGCGGCACTTTTCTCCCATCAGCTCGTGTCATCCAACTCTCTCTGTCCTCGCATGAAGGTAGCTAGCCTTGATTGATAGATTCTTCTAATATAACATGATTTAGTTATAACCGCATATTGCATGTCTAATTTCTCTATTTAAATTTAATTGATAGATTAATGTAATACAACATGATTTAGTTATAACTGCATATTACATATCTAATTTATCTATTTAAATGTTTTGTAAAACAATATATAACATATAGTCTTGATCTCCGGTTCTTTGTTTCTACGCTCTAGGTAACATGTTTTAGTTATAATCCGTTGCATATATGTATTATATTTATGTTAAATCCAAATACAAATAATTCATTTGTTTTCCAAATTTTTTTGACATCTGCACATCCAAACTTCAGCATATGATTTACATGTTATTATTTTATTAAAAAATTATTACTGTACTCTACTAAGATATCATTCGGTTAGATGGACGAGTGAAATAAGATGTTGTTTGGCTTTAGGGAAATGAGAGAAGAAATTAGGATTAAAAAATAAATATAATACTAAAATTTAATAAGATGAATGAATGAAAAATTCAGATCTCCTCTTCTATTTCTTAAAATCGTCCCACACTCTATTTCTCTGTTTTCAAAGGCCATCTAAGATGTATTAAAATCGTACCTTAAAAATTATGGACTTCTATCACTTTCGATCTCCGGCGAGAAAAAAAATCATTTGCAATCCCTCTTATGCTAATGGATACGGCCATGCGGGGTATAAAAAAATATAGAGTAGTGTGTCCGGTGAATAACCGAAGACCATCATCAGGCAGACCGAGCCGGGAGAGACGACGAAGTCCAGAACCTTCCGACCGGCGCCAAAATATCCAAGCGTGGCCAGCGCCGTAATGGACCACGCCGCCGGAGGGCAAAACCGTCACCGGCGAGTCTGCGAAGCATCACTTCGGCCCGTTCCGCTGCTGTCCGTCCCGTGTCCTCGTCCGCGCGCTGTCTTTCTTTATCCCCGGGCCGGCCCTGAAAATATCTTGGCGACTGGCCATGTCACTCCGCCGGTTCGGGTCTCGGAATGTTCGGCCGCCGCTTTCCCTTTTGCCGCCTCGCCGACGCCGTCGCGGGTCGAGAAACGGGAGATTCGCGTCGTGTGAGAATCATTATGCTGTGGACACCGTTTCTTTTGAGATCGTATATAAACTCGGCTGTGTTCGTTACGGTCACTCGTATTATTAGATGTCTAGTTGGCTTAGCTCTATGGTCTTACCGATGTCACAAAGTGATGGATCCTAATAGCTGTAGGTTTTTTCTCGTTGGCTGGTTTGTCTTTACTTCTTTTTTTTCCTCACTTTTCGTCTCATACAAATCACCCATGTAACTTTTTTTTATAACTGCAGAGTGTTTCTTATGCAAATGAAAGTTCAGGCAGTACCAAAAAGGCTGCCAAAAAATAAAAAAAAAAGCTTGCATGTTGGTTTGCTCATGCAAGGTCACAATCATTAAAGGAACCTTGCAGGATAAGACCTTGTTTGGATCGTTGGAATTTTCTCGATTTTTAAATTTTTTTTCTTATAAAGTTAAATTGATTCATGTGAAATTTCTACTTTCAAACAACACGTAACTAATTTGAGGAATATTTTTTACTTGTTAAGTTTCTTTTAAGTAAACGTCTCTCACTATTGATTAACGTGAGGGACAAATTGACAGTATATAGTACGGTGCCGTTTGTATTCATGGAGCGGGAAAGGAAAATGAAAATGCGAAAAGTGGATCTAGATTGTTCAATTTTTCATCTCATTAAATCTTAACTCTCTATTCATTTTCTAATTTCAATCTCACTTCATATTTCCCACTGTCCAAAAGGCACAGTAGGCTTGTTTGGTAGTGTTTCATCCGCTTCTTTATCGGCTTCAACTGAAACTATACCAAATGGTTTTGAGAAAAGCCGTTTTTTTTTATGAAAAGCTAAGGGTGAAGCTAGAAGTAAAAAAAAAACTTCTTCGTGGCTCCTTCGTTCACGTAGTATTTTTCTATGTTATTTACTCCTATAAAATAGGAGATTTTAAAGAAAAAGCTAATCTACCAAATATTTTTAAAGAAGTCGAAGCTAGATGTATATAAGCTTTTTTTCAAAGAAGCTAGATCCAAAGCTATTTTTAAAAGAGCCAAAACTCTATTAAACAGGGTCTTATATTGTATGGAAAGAGGGCAGTCAGAGGAAATGTCAGAAGTGACGGAGAGTTAAAGAGGACTGGCATATGGCTAGCAGCGGAAAGAACAGGAAGATAGTAGCTTTAGCAGCATGATTGTTGATGATGACGGGTGACTGCTTTTCTTTTGTGGAATTAGTACTTTACGTACTAAAACTATGAACTTCTCTTTTCATTCTTAAATGAAAAAGCAGTGCTCCTACTCAATTGCTTTTTTTTTTTAACAAAGAAAGAGAAACTAGGATAGATCGCTTTCATGCTGATCAAGTTTTGTTGTTCGACCGGAACATGTTTATTCTAAGAACCACAATCCATTACTTAACAAAAGTCATGCGAACCATAAAAAGGTAAATCCGGAGGACAGCAAACGTTGCAATAACGTGGCCAAAGATATCGTGATATTGGAGGAATGATCTTAATGTATACTTTCAAAACTTTTGTCATGCTAATAAAAAAAGAAAAAGAAAAGAAAGCACCAATTGCGATCAATTGACAGTTGCGACATTTGAGGAATGATCTTAATATATGTATTCTTTGTGTAAATTGCAAAAAGTGGGTTTACTAACAGTTTTAAGTGGTCATCAAACTCGTACTCGTATTTATAAGTGTGTTTGTGTTATCCATCCATGATTTATAGTCCTGCTGTTCAAGTGTGCGATCAACCAACGTTTCCAAGCGGAGAAGGTGCCTCGTCGGCAGGCAACGGCGTCGTCGGCGCGTTCTGTTTAAGCAGGGCGAATCGCCGAATCCTCTCTAGCCGGGCCGGACGGGATAAAAATGGCTGAAACTCTGGGCCGACTTGCTATATATCCGCGCTGGGTACGTGGGCCGAGGATGAATGTCGGCCCATGCATGCGGGTTACGCCGGACTCAACTCAACCCTGAACCTCCTTTCCTGTTTCCCCCTCCACGGCGGCGACTCCGCGCCAGCCGGCGATGGGCGACACCCGTCTGTTTCGTACTTCTCTTTCCGTTCCTTTCATTTCCCTCCTCCGTTCCGGCGGCGGGCGATTCATGACGATTTCTACTTCGAACTCCGCGGTCGCGGTGGCTGTTCTCTAGCTTCGTCTGATCGAAGCATATATCCTTCAAAGTCTTGGGTCGGAGAGAGAGAAGGCCTCCGGTGGAAGGTAGTACTAACAGAAACACCTTGCAGAGTTACAGGTTTGATTTGTTCCAAGGACAATCCGGAGCCATCTGTGTATGCGCCGATGCGACATTTGCCCTCTCTCTTTCGCCACACGCGCTCCAAATCTCACCCACGCACACATTGTCAAAATTATCACAAAATTTCAGATTTAAAAAATATTTCATAAAACTACAGATTTAGTGCATCTATATATATCACAAAACTATATATTTAAAAAATTGTATCACAAAACTATATATTTTATGAGTGGTGTATCACAAAACTACAGATTTAAGATATGTAGTTTTGTGATACACTTTTTTAAATCTGTAGTTTTACGATACATAGATGCACTAAATCTGTAGTTTTGTGAAACTTTGTATTAAATCTGTAGTTTTGTGATAGTTTTGACAAACTAGACGTAGTTTTGTGAAATTTACTCTTGTTTCTTTGATATTTGAGAATAGAGTAAATTTTACAAAACTATATATGTATTTTATAACTATTATCATAAAAAATTACAGATTTAATCAATAATTTCAAAAAACTACAGATTTTGTATCGAATTTATCACAAAACTACATGTTTTGTATCCAATTTATCGCAGAACTACATATTTTATTTTTAATTTATCACAAAACTACATATTTTATGCAATGTTTCTGAAAGTTACTGTTGTAAATCTGTAGTTTTCTAAAAATGTGTCTTAGACATGTAATTTTGTGATAATATTCTTAAAATACATTTAGTTTTCTGAAATTTACTCTTGCGAATAAATCATATGGAGTTGAGTAGTATATATGTGCTCCTATTGAGCTTGCAAAGGCGCCATGGATTCACGTACATCAACCTAGCTTGTACGCACGCGCACCAATCTCTGTCTGCCGCACAGTTACAGACAGGTCCGGTGTCTTGGTCCCTTCTCCGAGTTGCTGTATATCCATACTGACATCCTACGACTGCCAGTGCTCCCATCGATCCATTGGAAGCTAACAGAAATAGTACTGTACCAGGTTTGATTTCTTCCAAGACAACAATCTCTCTCTCTCTCTCTCTCTACGCCCATCGATGCGACATTTACCATGTCTTTCGCCGCACGTGCTACTACAAGTCCCACCAGACCACATGTTGTTGCTTTGATTTTTAGTAGCAAATCATAGTATTGCGCTTAACTCCAAGGGAGTACGAGTACGATTGAAGAGACACCTTGGATAAGAATCTACGGGTCGAGATGCCCTCACTGCCACGGCACCGTAAGCCGGGCTCGCCAGGGCCCTAGCTAGCCTGCTGATCGCATGGATCTTCAAGCATCATATCAACCTTGTACGACTTGACCGATCTCTATCATCGCATAGTTGCGAACAGATCGATCAGGTTGTCTTTGTTGGTCCCTTCTCGATCCGAGTCATACCATATAGGAGTAGTGGCGTCCTACCACTGCCAGTGCAAACAAGATCCCATCTTGTTGATGCGGTGCATGTTTTGTACGCATATATACATGCGTATATATGGCCTTAATTTGTCTCGTCTGGATCGGCAACGTGTGGAAATGATGTGGGTGTTCATAAGAATATCTCTGGACAATGGTATATCATAGCATAACATGTTGGTAGTAGTTCAATTGACATATGATTTCATATACATCGTAGAATTCAACTATGGTATATCATATATAACGTGTTGGTAGTTGCATTGACAAGTAGGTTCACGATGTGAACGATCTGTTAGGACTTCAAAGGCACAAGCTAGCAGGATCGAGTACTAGTTCTCAGTTCTTATTTATCGACCGTATATATCTATGATCATCTCCTCTTGATCAACGGCACGGTAGTACGCTCTTAGATTGAGCGACGCAGCTCAGTCAGTACAGTTCGTAGGCTTAATTAGTGAGCCCCCAGCTGTGCAGGACGTTGCCGTCGACGTCGTAGAAGGGGAGGCGCGCCTCCGCGCTGGTCACCCGCAGCGACATGAACCCCTGCCCGACGTAGAAGAACTCCAGCTTGTCGGAGTTGGGGTTGAAGGCGCCGCGCCACGCCTTCGACCCGCCGCCGCTCGTCAGGTACTGAAGCGGACAGCACGCATGCAAGCGGCTCCTTGGCGTTAATGATACTGTATTTACCAAGCTAGGGAGTAATAATATGTAACTCGATCGCGAAGCAGTATCGTCTTCTTCCTGACCTGTCCCTGCTGCTGATGTGCTCCAGGCAGTGGTCATGGCCGTTGACGTAAAGGTCGACCCCATGGGCCTGCATGCATTGTAATTTACCACGGGAAAACGGATCAGATACTAGCTTATGTTACCTGGAGGGTGTTAGCTATGTAAACAGAGGCTAGAGAGGGGCCATGCACGGGCAAGGTACGTAGATATACCTTGAGCATCGGGAGAAGGTGTTCAAGGAGTTCCTCCGTGTCGCCGTGGTCACTGACGCTCCTGATGGCGTGGTGGCCGACGACGACCTTCCACGGCGCCTTGCACTGCTTGAGCGCCGCGTCCAGATCCTTGAGGACGTTTGCCATGTAGGTCTCGCGAGGAGCGACGCCTCTCCAGTCGTACGTGCTCTTCTTAGGGTTGGTCCAGTACTTGAGGACGAAGGGCGTCGTGTCGATGAGGAAGAAATCCACGATACCTTCAATTTGCACAGTGAAAAAATAAAAAATAAAAAGCAACACACGAATAGATATTATATTATAGACGAGCTTAATGAACTTTGGCTAAATAATTTAACATATGACAGATAGCAGAGCTCAAGATCTAGCTCACCTGATGAGCTGACTACGAACTTCATGCAGATCCAGCGGCTGTCAACCTGCCGAAGGACAGGGCTTAGCTGCGCGAGCGCGTCCCCTCGGTAGTCATGGTTACCAAGAACTGCATGTCAGGTATCAGCTAGTGCAAAGTTAGGCTCTTCTGTAAGGCAGACGACCTTACGTACGCTGCATATAATGGATCTGGACATAGTAGCGTTGCATTACTTGTGTACCAAGGCTTCTGGAGGCTCTTGGCGGTGTAGATGTTGGTGAAGGACTCCTCGAAATTCTTGTCGTCGACGCCGGTGAGACCGTTCTTGTAGAAGTTGTCGCCGACGTTGAGGACGAAGTCGATGTTCAGCTTGTCCCCTATTATTCCCATCTGCAAACATGTTTCCAGTTTATCATGTAGTGCTGGGTCATCTGTTGAGCTTGTAGCCAATCGATTATCACTGGCTCATCTGGATTTCACTAAGTATAACATTATGAGTTTACGATAAAGTATGATTGAAAGTATTTTCAAACTGGTTACTGCCAATTTTCTTGGGTGTGCCTGTCTGCTGCTATTTTTTTTTTTTGAGACGGAAACCGTCTGCTGCTATTTATTACGTACTGTATCTTGCTTTTAATTGTTGATGTTGGTTAGTATAAAAACCCGGAGAAAGTATCAGGAGAATATGCTTCGTGGGGTATATACATCCAGTTAGCATCCCAGGGATATTCTTGCCAGGAAAAACCATCATATTTGTTAATTTGTTGGAACATGCCACCACATATGAGTACACGACAAGTATTTTTGGCTGGCTGCTTACAACATTCAAATATAATCGTCCACATGCATTATGCGTCGTCAGTTCGTCACATGGACAGCACAAATGCAGACAAATATCATGTACTGTGATCAGTTTTGTCATTTTATGGGCCAACTATATAATAATTCATATAAGAAAATATAATATCTTTGTCACTTCACAGCGGGTCGATCAAGCTCGCCACCTAATTAAATCCTGAGGCTTGTTAGAATTATACTTTATCATGACATAGCATTTCAAGGTATAAGTAAGGAATGAACATTATACAATAGATTTTTTTTAAAAAATCTATTCCATAAAGTGGTACTGTATTATTAACCAAATGAACTTGGCTATGTACTACTCCATCTGTTTCTTGATCGATGACTTTCGGACCTCTTAGCTTATTGAGAACTAGAGCTAGCAGTTCGAAATATCATCAATTTAAAACTGAAAGGAGCATCCCGTAATACAGTCATCTCTGCACATGGTCTAAAAAGATTCCTTTAATATTGCCCTGAAGGAGCATCCCGTAATACGATGCCGTTGACAGTAGTCGTGAACAAACATATGGGCAAGTGCATATGCACTGCGGACATTACCTGGTCGGCAACAAGGCTCTGGTTGTACTGCCCACGCCGTCCCCAGTCGCCTACGGCGAGGATGGTGAGGGAGCCATCGGCTTTGGGTGCGTGCTCCAACCATAGCAGCTCGGCTGCGACTCCGGAGATGGAAACGAGGAGGAGGAGGAGGGCAACAGGGGCAGCCATGATGGAACCGTGGCTGGTGCTTGCTGCGGCCTTCCCTCTGGTTGCAGGTGGAGGCACTAGGAGAAACAAGATGGGTTGTTTTTGCGCCCGTGTGTATGTGTATTTATAGGTGGAGTGGGGTGGAGAGGAGCTAAAAGCCAAAAAAAAAAAATTGTAGAAACCATTATGAAATAATTTTTACTTTTACTTCTTTCAGTTTTAAATTATGGTCACCGCTGACTTTTAACGTTATTTTTGAACATTCATATTATTTAAAAAATATGTTCAAATGTGTAACATTATAAATCAGTTTTCAAATACTATTGATAATAAAATTTATTTGTACAAATATGTGATACTTCTCATATTTTTTTTGAATAAAATGATGGTATGGCAGACTTATTGCTAGTCTTTCTTTCTCAGCCGTAGCTTCTAGCTTTTGGATTTGGTAGGTGGAGATTGACGCGCAAAATATATTCATAACAACAGATCCATATGTCCATTAACCCAGCGTAACCCTTATGCAACAGCTAATTATGTCCAACTAATTGCATGAATTGTTCAGAGAAAGAAAGACAAACATAGCTTATCCCTGTTGAAAGGTGAGTTCCTTCATCCATAATAATTGTTTTTATGGAATGTATACGGTAATTAAATTGTTTTTATAATTGGTTTATTATCTCTGTGTTCAATGGCAAATGGTTTGCTAGGACAGCATTTTGTCGTCTCTCTTATTTACCGTGTTCATAATCAACCTCTCAACCAAAACCGCGAGGCTACTTTGAATTGGGACAGCTATATACCGATCAATATATATATATATATAACAGTTACAGAGTGATCTGCTGTTACGTTTCAAGTTTTTATCTCCAGATCATCAAGGCGCCGGAGTTTTACTAGTAGCTGGGAAAAATACAAATACCTTGTCCGCGTCACTTGCAAAATTCGCACTCACGACAATGGTTGATTCGTGTCTAATGACAAAAGCAACAATAGGCATTTTTTTTCTTAAAAAAACAATTGTGTATCTGACCAGTCTATCGACCCAGCTGAGATCCTGCAGCTTCAATTCCCCCTCAAAGAAAAAAAAGATCCTGCAGCTTCAGACTTCAGTAGTTCATGGGCTTGGTGTGGCTCCAGCGGTACAGGACGTTGCCATCGACGTCGTAGAAGGCGAGGTGCAGCTCCGCCTTCACCAGCCGCAGCGACATGAACCCCTGCCCGTCGTAGAAGAACTCCAGCTTGTCGGCGTTGGGCGTGAGGATGCCGCGCCACGCCTTGGACCCGCCGCCGCTCGTCAGGTACTGAAGCGGACTGCAATGCATTGCAGTGAAGTTTAGTACTATTTCAGTCCGAGGAGTGGGGTTAAGATCAAGAGAACACTTTTGTAATCAACAGAGCCTTCGGATCTGGAGTAGATGGTTGGTAATTTACCTGTCCCTGCTGCTGATGTGCTCCAGGCA
>BCLF01000094.1:810467-828544 GCA_001602275.1 Zoysia japonica
CCGACGCGCCTATGCTCGGGCCGCCGACGCGTACTTGTCCGGCCGATCCGCTCGGTGCGCTCGGCCGGATCCGCTCGGTGCGTTCGGCCGCCGCCTTCGATAGCTTCGTGGGCTGCGTGGGCCTTTCGGGTTTCAAGTACTGTTCTCTGTTTTGTGACTCATTGTCACTGTTTCGAGCAGCAACAAAAAAGAGAGCTTCGCGCCGCTTTTCCCTTGCACTCTTGCCGTCGCGCGCCGCTGCTCATCTTGCGCTGTAGCCGTCGCTATGACTCAGTCGTCACCATCTTCAGGCAAGGTTACTATTCTGTGGTGTCCGGTGGTTTTCAATGGTACCAATTACCGTGAATGGTACCTCGGATGCGCATTCATATGCGTGGTCTTCGCTTATGAGATTTCCTCACTGGGAAATTCCAGTGTCCAACTTGTTCGCCGCCTGTTGGGCCGTTTATCTTCCTAGAGAAGGCTAAAGATGCAGAGAAGAAGCAGCTCACTGATGATTATAATGATGTTTAGGCCTTTTACGAGTCTCAGCTCGGTGCTTACAGGATGTGGTTGGATGAGGATGCTCGCGCTTCTTCCATTCGCACTGCCAGTATGGAGGATCGTTTTGCCGCAGAGATCGTGGACTTTGAGACTACCCATCAGATGTGGGATTTTCTTCATCGCCGCTATGAGTCCTCAGGTCAGTCACTGTATATTGCTGCACTTCGTCAGGAGCACCTTCTGCAGCAGGGAGATGCCTCAGTGGAAGACTTCTATGCTCAGCTCTCCACTGTTTGGCATTAGCTTGATGGTCTGTCTCCACCACTTTCACCTAGCACGTGTTAGTTGTGCAAAGGTCAGCAAGCTGCACTGGAGGTTCGTCGTCTTTATGAGTTTTTGACCAGGCTGCGTGCTGAGTTTGAACCTATGCGTGCTCAGCTACTTGCTCGTCACCCTTATGTTTCTCTGATGGATGCTCTTGCTGCTATTCGTGATCAGGAAGCACGTCTTCGTAATGCTGGTTTGTTGCAGTCAGCTTCAGTTTTGACTGCTCGGTATAGTAATTGGCTCCCCCAGTTGTGTCAGGAGCTTCAGCTCCTTCTGGAGGAGAGGGGCGTGGTCTTCATTGTGATTACTGTGGTATAGATGGACATGCTATGGAGTACTGCTTCAGGAGGAAGAAGGAACAGACAAGTACTCGTCGTTCTTCACAGAGGTTTGGTGGTTCTGATATTATAGGTTCTCAGAGAAGTTCAGCTGGTTCTGGGACACAGGAGTTTCTTAGGCTGCTCGATCGCCTTGTGGCCTCTACGTCTGCTGGAGCTGCTGGTTCTGTGACTCAGTCGTCTGCACGTACAAGTTCTGCTACTGCTTCTCAGTCTTCTGCTCAGGGACCACCTTCCACTTTAGGTATTGCTCCTTGGATTCTTGACTCGAGTGCTTCTTTTTATATGATTCTTTGTACCATTTATCTTACCTCTCTTTGTTCTCCTTCTAGTTCTTTTTCTTTTCATATTGCTGATGGTTCCTCTCTTCTTGTTGTGAGGCAAGGGACCTTTCTTACTGACTCCTTTTCTGTTCTTGATCTCTCTCATGTTCCTCACTTGACCATGCAGCTGATGTCCGCTGGCCAGATTACTAACCATAACTGTTGTGCTATTCTTGATTCTGACTTTTGCTATGTTCAAGATCGTCACACGGGTCGTCTGGTTGGTACTGGCCCTAGCCGTCGTGATTCTCAGCGCCTTTGGGAGCTTGACTGGCTATGTGTTCCTTCCGCTGCGCCTGGCAGTCATGTTGCTTTTGGCTATTTCATCGACGTCGCTCTTTTGCTCAGTGGCATTATCATTTAGGTCGTGTGTGGTTTTTATCTGTCCACCTTGATTAGTCGTGGTCTTTTAGGTCAGTTTCTGGTCGTGAGTCTTTACACCAGTGTTAGAAATGTCGTTTGGGAAAGCAGAATCAGATTCCCTATCATTCTAGTGAGTCAGTGTCTGAGCGTCCTTTTGACTTTGTTCGTTCAGATGTTTGAGGCTCGGCTTCCTTTATCTCTAAAGGGGGTCATAGATATTATATCCTTTTTATAGATGATTTTTCTCACCACACTTGGATCTACTTTACGAAGCATCGTACTGAGATTTTATTCATCTATAAAATGTTTGCAGCTATGGTTCGTACCCGCTTTGATACTTTTATTCGTATTTTTCGTGCGGATTCTGCAGGCGAATATCTGTCGGACGCTCTTAGTCAGTTTCTTTTTCAGCAGGGCACCCTTGTCCAGTTTTTCTGTCCAAGGGCTCATGCTCAGAATGGTGTTGCTGAGCGCAAGCATCGTCATCTACTTGAGACTGCTCGCGCTCTCATGCTGGCTTCTTCTGTTCCTCTTTATTTTTGGGCTGAGGCTGTTTCCACCGTCACTTATCTAATCAACATTCAGCCTTCTTCTCCTCTTCGAGGTGGGATACCTTTTGAGCGTCTTTGTGGCAAGACGCCTGACTACTCCAGCCTTCGTCTTTCCTGAGCCGCTTTCTTATCGTGATGCCGTTCTTCATCAGGAATGGCAACATCTATGGCAGAGGAGATTGCTGCTCTTGAGCGTACTGGTACTCGGGATCTTGTTCCACTTCCTTCATGTGTTCGTCCTATCACTAGTAAGTGGGTTTACAAGGTTAAGACCCGCTCTGATGGTTCACTTGAGCGATACAAGGCTCGTCTTGTTGCTCGTGGTTTTCAGCCAGAGCATGGTTGTGACTATGACGAGACGTTTGCGCTAGTTGCTCATATGACCATTGTTCGCACCTAGCTTGCTGTTGCCTCCGTTCGTCAGTGGTCCATCTCTCAGCTTGATGTCAAGAATGCCTTTCTCAGTGGTGAGTTGGATGAGGAGGTTTACATGCGACCACCACTGGGTATTCTGTTCCTGAGGGTATGGTTTTTCGCCTTCGTCGCTCTCTTTATGGCCTGAAACAAGCTCCTCGTGCTTCGTTTTAGCGTTTTGCATCTGTGATTAAGGCTGTTGGTTTTCTGCCAGTAATCATAATCCTCCGCTCTTTGTTCACACTTCGACCCGTGGTCGGACTCTTCTCCTTCTTTATGTCGATGACATGATGCTCACTGGATATGATCCTTCCTACATTGCCTTCGTTAAGACCCGTCTCAATGAGACGTTCCTGATGTTAGATCTTGGTCCTCTTCGGTACTTTTTTGGGATAGAGATATCTTCCACTCTGGAGGGTTTCTACTTATTTCAAGAAAAGTATATTAAGAATCTTTTTGGTCGTGCTTCTCTGATAGATGATCGTACCGTTGAGACCCTCATAGAGCTCAATGTCTATCTTCGTGCCACTGATGGTGAGCCTCTTTCAGACCCCACACGATATAGACATATTATTGGGAGTCTCGTTTATCTTGGTGTCACTCGTCTTGACATTTCGTACTCTGTGCATATTTTGAGCCAGTTTGTCTCTGCTCCTACCCAGATCCACTATAGCCACCTTCTTCGAGTTCTACGCTATCTTCGTGGAACTATCTTTAGGAGGTTGTTCATTTCTCGCTCTAGCTCCTTACAGCTCCAGGCATATTTTGATGCTACTTGAGCTAGTGATTCCTCTGATCGCCGCTCTCTTTCTGCCTACTGTGTTTTTTTTGTGGTTCCCTCATCTCTTGGAAGACTAAGAAGCAGACAGCAGTTTCTTGTTCGAGTGCAGAGGCTGAGTTGCGGGCTATGGCTCTGGTGTCAGCAGAGGCTACTTGGTTGCGTGGTTGCTTGAGCACTTTGGTGTTTCAGTGTCCGTTGCTACTCCTTTTTTGACCGACAGTACAGGGGCTCTCAGTATTTCTCGTGATCCGACGAAGCATGAGCTCACCAAGCATGTTGGTGTTGATGTTTATTATACACGGGCACAGGTTTAGGATGTGATTGTTGCTCTTTGGTATGGGCCTTCAAGGTTGGAATTGGCTGATTTCTTCACGAAGGCACAGACTCGACATCAGCGTAGATTTTCCTCTCCAAACTCAGTGTTGCTGATCCACCATGAGTTTGAGGGGGGTGTGAGAGATATATGTATATGCTTGTATTTTCTGTTTTTTCTTAGGGGTTTTGTGTATATTTCTCTCACCTGTACTTTTATATATTGAGGCCCTTGGCCTTCTTCATGTATACAAGTGCTATTCATAACAAATGTAGTAGGAATTTTAATTATATCCATAGACATTAGCTTGCAGAATATAAACGTCTGCATAAAATTATTCTCTTTAATCTACATATAAGTATATATATTCCTCTATTTACACATGAGAGGTGTTAAGTGTTAACTGTAAAGAGCTCTCCTTGAAACCTTTCTGATATTTAGGTTCAGTACCCTGGATTGGAGAAGCGAATGAAGATAGACATAATGACCATGTCATTCTTATCAAAATCTGTCTCTTGGGTATGTTAAATATAATCCTGGGTTTTCCTTTTGTCCTGAAATGATGCTGTTTTCCATTTATCCCATTATAAATTTTCCATAAAACTATATCCATCTATCATGGAATCTTAACATTATTTAGGAGTAAGTTTTTGGTTTAGCTAAAGACAAATCTTAGTCCAGTTGCAACTTCCAACGTCAAATATTTGTGTAGCACAAAAGGGGTTAACATATTAGGTGAACACAAGAAGAATTGTTGTTATCATTCTAGTGTTGTATAGTTTCTAGACATGCTCTTAGGATTCTTAAGTTAAACGGCATTTTTATTGATCTAAACAATTATATGTACAACATCGTTGTTATACTTTCATACTGTTTTTATGGTACAATTAAACTATTTTTTATTTGCAGATCTTTCCTGATTATAGATTTGACGGAATATTAGCTGAATTTGAGAGATCCATGTCGATGGAACTAGGTAAGTGTATCTGAGTTTGTTGTTTCGAGCTGCAGATCTATCTAATTCATAAAAGTTAAGTGTGCAATTGTAAATGTCACCAAAGTGTACTGTCCCACAGCAAATTTTGCCTATTGAATTAATTTCCGTTATGCACTATTGAGGCATACCTGTAAACAGATTATTTCCATTTAATTACAATAGTGCTTACGAATATTGTGATGCATGTTCTCATGTCTTATTTCTTTTTATCCTCCTTTCAGTAAAAATAATAGACAGTTGTTTGTAAATAGATAAGTAGTCCAATGCTATGAAAAATAACTTTATGGAGCTGATATGAAAAGTTTTTTTTTTTTGCTTCGTCCTTTCATTATTGTATGATGGGTTCACTTCTATTTTTTATTGAATTATTCCTTGTTCTTTCTTATAATGCGCATTTTACACTTTCACTGTGGTAATTTTTTTTTGTTAGCCCATTCTTCCAGATCACTTTATTCCCTTTTAGCTTCTCAGTGGTTTTGTCTAGTGTTGAAAACTTCGCGTCCTCTATGATATTATTTTATATACTAAGTATTGTCCATTTACAGATTTTACAAAGGAGGCTAAGAATTCTGAGAGAACGGCAAGCTGCTTCAGGAAAAACAGTGTTGTTAAAGTGCCTTATGTGTTTGGGGTATGATGCATATTAAAGGCTCAAAGTCGAAGTTCTCCTTTTTTCGTTGGGAAGTTTATACAATCATGGAAGATAGTTATTTTGAAAGCATAAGTCTATAAACAAAACATTTTACCAGTCAAACATTCAATTAATTAATCTGTTATTAGTGATACGAAACAGACTTATCTTGGTCCCTAGTAAGAGGTGATTGAAAATGTATATGGACTAATATTTTCTCCTCTATTACACAAAGATACACAGCTTTCCTTCATGCTTGAGAAAAAAAAAAATATAGCAAATAGATACCTGTTCTTGGATTCTTGATTACTGTTTAGGGGCATAATTTGTAATTTTTTTCATATTTTATTTTTTCGTGCAGTTTATGACTACTTAATTCTGACTCAGGAACTGACTACCAGGGAGGTTTTGACTATGGAATTTTGTTACGGACACAAGGTAAATGGTTTATCCTTGGGATACCTTCGGAAGAAAGTTGTCTTAATAAATTATTTATTAACGACACCAAAATAACCATTGAGCCCATTGCTGTATACAGATTGATGACCTGGAGTTCCTAAGAAGAGAAAATATTAACCCAACTAAGGTTCTTCAATTTTTTCTCTGACATGTATATATTTGTCTATCCTAAATAACTCACTGAATACTTGTGCTGTGTGTATACATTTTGCAATTGTGACACAAATGTAGAAGCAATTTTCACTTTCCTACACCTTCCATGTGTACCTTACAGGTAGCTAAAGCTTTGGTTGAACTGTTTGGCGAAATGATATTTGTACATGGTTTTATTCATGGTGATCCACATCCTGGAAATATACTAGTTTCTCCACAAGGACATGGGAATTTTCAATTAGGTATTTTTTTTTTGCTTCAGAACATGTTTGTTTTCCATACTTGTCTAAAAACATTAATTATTGCAGAGAGTGAGTTTAACAATGTAATATAAAGAGTACATGTATCGAAGAACAAAGTACATGCATTACAATCCTAAATTCCTAGTCTTCTGGAATCATTCCCATGAAACTCCATTGAAACTATTTCCCTTAGATTATGTCATGCCACCCCACCTCAATCAGCACAGTAGGCTTTTGGGGGCTACTCCAGTTTGCATATGTAATGTCTGATGTACCCACAAAATTTAGTTACCTCAATATATGATTGATTGTAGAAAATTTGTGGGAGTTTAGAGAGCTTGGTTATTTAGTGCCTTGTTTCAAATTAGGTGCAATGAGCATGGGGAATATGAGGGACCTGTTCAAGTGAATTAGTTTAAGCTGGTATATGTAAGCCAATACATAAATGATGTGCCTCTAGTTACAACTCAATTGATTTACTTAGTAGCTTTTTACTTATGAGTTGGCCCACTTGTAAAATTTAGAATCTAAAGTGGTGTATATTGTTTTGTAGTCCTATTAGACCATGGAATCTACAGAGAACTGGATGAAAAGTTCAGGATGGACTTTTGTCAGCTGTGGAAAGCATTGATATTGTTGGATGCGAAAAAAGTTCTGGAATTAGGCGAAGAGTTTGGCGTTGGCAAATATGCAAAATACTTTCCTTTAATATTTACCGGGAGAACTTTAGAAAGGTAAGGCACACATTTCTTATTAGTTGTGTCTTCAGTATTGGTAGGGCATCTTTCCCAACTGCCATAATGACTATAGCTTTACCAGCAAATCAGTTCTTGACACTCAAATGTCTGGTGAAGAGAAAAGGCGTCTGAAGGAGGACTTGAACTCTTTGAGAATGGATGATATATCTTCTTTTACAGAATCCTTACCACCAGACTTTCTTCTTATACTTCGGACAGAGTAAGGAATTTTTTATCTGATTGCTTCCACATGTTATTGTTTACATTCATCCTTTACTCCTTTTGATTTCGCTCATATAGTGCTTGATCACAATTTCAGTGGACTACTGAGATCCATTTTAGGAAACTTAGGGGTACCACGCCATGTTCGACTTCTCTCTTACGCAAAATGTGCTGTACACGGCCTTGAGAAACAGGCCCTAATGGACTCTGGTAAGTGAGCTCAATATTAGTTTGAGTATCATCATTACAGCCTATGCTACGTGATACTCTGAAATCTATAATATCTTTGATTTTTTCTTCTGCCTTTAGGTCCAATCGGCTGGATGTTTTTGCAAGTCAAAACAAATGTTAGCTATCTCCATTTGAGAGTAGTTATTGGTAAGTAGCAAAAATATAATGTCCCTTGTTCCGACCCCATGCAGTGATCTGCTAAGTAACCTTAAATTTCCTTTCAGAAATTGTAGGACTCTTAGCTAAAGTAAATGAGGTCAAGCATCAGGTTATGTACAAACTGAGACATGCTCCAGGCGATTGATGGGAATCTTTTCGCCCTGGGGTTGTAGCCTGAACTTGGTGTGCCTGCTATGGAATCTTAAGCCAATAGTGCTACATCAAGTGGATTGTGAATTGAAGGATATGCAGATCACACATATCTACTGTAACTATTTAATTCTGTGCAAATACAGTCGGAGATACCGCCAAAGTTGGCCTAAACCTTAGTGAACATTGACAAACTGCAGCTGCAGCTTCCAGACTGATTGTGTCAGCGTTCTTTATATCAAGCTCATCACAATTGTTAGGCAATTCAATTATTTTGCAAATATTGGTTTGGTTACTCATGTACTCTCTTCGGTTCACAAACAATGTCGTTTTTGGACAACGATACGATCTCCAAAGTACAACTTTGATTTCTAGTTTCTATAAAAATATTTATTAAAAAGTAACATATTTATACTTTTATGAAAGTACTTCGTAAGACCAATTTAATCATATGATTTTCATATTCTTAAACTTAATATGTTAAAATTTATTTGTAGTTTATATTCTTAATGTTTGACTAAAAGATTGTCTTAAACGACTCCCTTTGTGAACCAGAGGTAGTATAAATTAGGGAGTAAAAAGACTTCAAATAAGTCTTTAAAATATAACATTGCTGAAAAATGAATGTGTCGCCGCTCTAAACCAGCCGAATTGAATGATTCAGTGAAAGTGATTCTTTGTGAATATGATTTGTTAATTCTTCCTCCAAGGCTCCAATCCACACTAGATTATTTTTCACGTTCCCTTCTCCATTTTTCCTTTTGTGGGAATTATACAGCAGTACTCCTCAAATTATCGCCATCAATTAATTTTAATGTCATTTGTAACCATTCATCTTATTGAAAAGAGTAATTCAGATATATAAAATTATAAATAATATTTCAAATAATTTTTATGATAAAGCAAATTATAAAAAAAATATTTATATTTATCATATTTTTTAGTAATAAGCAAACTATAACAAAATTATAACGGAGGGAGTACATTTTTCAGGGTTACAATTTTATGTCAGCATAGGCTAGTACTGATTGAGCACTGGCTTCTTTCCTGCTTCTCACGTGGCCGGCAACCCTCTCCAGCCTGCCCTGCTGACAGCGAGGTTTTAGAAATTGGGCTTCAACCGATTTTCGGTTCAACAAAAAAATCGATCGGCTAGCCGATAAAATAAATCGTCTACTCGAATTTGATACAGTGTTAAATTTGATTTTTTTCAAAAATCCTAAAACTAATCGGTTTTTAACGGTTTCTAAAATCCGCCTGTCAGGACCAGCTGTCCAATGGGCCCCAATGGGCCACCAAGATATTGGGCTGGCTTGAGTACAGAAGGAAGAACTGGGGCACTGAACAGACGGACGAAAAGCAGAACGGAACCGGCGGCGGCGAGCTTCTGCTCGAGTTTGTTAGCAGTACTGTTTTCCTTTCTTCCTACCATCTACTTCCGGAACCATCTAGAAGCTTCTAGAGCTAGTAGTCTGTACTAGGTTGCTGACACGGCCCTCCTCCCTCCGGCGACTACCTCAACGCAGCCCCCATTCCTAACTCCGTCTCCTCCTCAACCGGTTCAGCCTTCATAAAAAATGCAAGCGGCGACGGCGGCGGAGCTTGCAGGCCCGCTCCACGACCTCCTCCCGCCGGTGGACTTCTGCTGCGCGTACGGCTCCACGCTCCTCCACGCGCGCCCGGACAAGTCCTCCATGGTCGATTACATCCTTGGTGTCGCCGACCCCGTCCAATGGCACGCTGAGGTACGACGAAACCAGCCTTGACGCTCCTCCTCCCTTCTTCTAGGTCGGCCCGTTCAATCAGAATGTTCCTTTTTTCTTGAATTGATGCGGTTTTGGATGGATTTGGTTCTTGTTTGGTGCAGAACCTGCAGAGGAACCCTGGGCACTACTCCAGCTGGATGGCACGCCTCGGCGCCAAAGCCGTATGCTCCCTGCCATCCACACCGTATAATCTCTTTGGTTGCTTAGTTTGGTTGTTGATTCACTATGATTGGTTGGTTCTTGCTCATGGAAGCTCAGGTCACTGGGCTGGCGGACAACGTCGGCGTCGGGGTGTCCTTCAACCCGTTTGTGGAGTGGAGGGATAAGGTAGCAACGCCTGGCTGCAGCTTGTGATCAATCGTTGGTGTGTTTTACACTGGTGATTTGCGAATTGATATTTTGGTGAAAAAATGGTGGTGTTGTCGCAGAGGATAAAGTATGGGGTGGTTAGGATGAAGGACCTGGCCTTGGATATCCTGACCTGGGACAAATTTTACCTCAGTGGTCGTCTTCAGAAACCTGTATGAGGAATTCTGTTCTTTCTTTTTTCTACCTGTGATGCATGGGTGATGGTTTCTTGTTTCACCCAAATGTATAATACAGTAACATAAAAATTCAGGTTATGTGCACCTTCCTAGTGTCTCTATAGGTTGTGATTTATGGCTTTGCTCTGGACATTGTTTGTATGGCTTCAACTTTACTTATATTACCTCATTTTTGGTGGTCTATTATCTCAGCAGACTAGTTTATTTTTTCTACAACTGTGCCACTTGCTCTGTTGCTCACTGAACATTGCAGTGCGAAGCTAATATCCTCTGAAGTTATTTTCGCTCCTTGTATGCCTGTAGGTTCGTGTCCTTGTTGACAACTGGGATTTAAGGAAAGTTAACACAGTTAATCTTGAAATGGCATCTTCAGCTTCTCTACTTCTTTTGCCTGCAGAGTTCACCGAGGTTTAATGTAAACTTTGATGTTTAGAACTATGAAATAGTTTATTTTCTGATAGTTTTGATCTTCCTTCTTTTGTCCCCTTATTTCTGCAGCACGACCTATATGCCAAAATCTGTAGCCTATCATATATGGGTGATTTGAGAATGCTCTTTGCAGAAGACAAAGATAAGGCACTACTAAAAAAATGCATGCCTACCTTTGCTTCTTACTCTAGTCTAAGTTAATCCTGAAGACAGCTCAGTTATCTGCCTATGTATATTGTAATTAGGTGAAGAAGATTGTTGATGGTAGTTTTCAATCGTTTCAACTGATGTACAGACCCCTCTTGCAAGATTATATTTCTGAAGGTCTATTGAAGACATCATCTCATGGAAATCAGAAGACTTTCCAACAGGTACAATGCCGATTGATCCTAATCATGCTTTATTCTAGAAGTCTTACATCTCATTGGTACAAGGCATAGTCGCCCCCCTGTAATGACATGTTTGATGGTCTTTATGGAGCAGCATTATGTCATCGCCTAGTAAACAATGCTACTCTGTACCATGTTATCCTACCAAATCTTTATGTAGTGAAGATCATAATAATATAATATGATTTGAACTTTGAGAATTCTCCTTCTTTGTTAGTGATTTATTTTCTATATTATGGTGGGATTTTTAGTTTGTACTTTAGAAGTCAATGTGTATGGGATCCCAGTTGTGACTGCCAACGTCAATATCTTTTGAATATGTATAAATAAATCATGCTAACTGATCTCTCTTCATGAAGTATTCTTTTCTGGTTGGTTATATGCATGCCTTTTAATTTTGCATATCTGCAGGATTGCAGTCCATCTGCGATAAATGAACTGTTCTCTGTCCTTCCGTGGACAATCCAAAGGCAAGCGCAAGGGAATCACTCATTGAGTGGCAAAGGTAGTGACCCGCATTGTAATCCCATCATTCTTGTAGCCCTTTTGATTGTCCTGAAGATCCTATGACACATAAATATTCCTACCCAGAAATGCCATCGTGTGTTGCAGTTTCATCAAAAGATGTGGCTGCGGACTTCGTGCGAAGGGCCCTGCGGCGCCAGGTGATGGTTTCGAGTGCACGTCAAGCAGTGTCTGGACTGCTTGCCTCTGGTTGTGCAGTCGCTGCTCAATATCTGGGGAAGAAGATAGCCAAGGCTTGGAAATCTAGAGCAGTTTAGTCTTAGTTAAAAACTTCTTTAAGTTGATGGATCTTGTATATTTTCACCTGTTAGATAGAAGAGGCAAGATTACAATGGAGACAATGACTTTCTGATACACACGGAGACACACGGAGATAAACATGCTTGACTCTTTTTTGGTAGTGCAATGTTTTTGCGTGTTCGAATATATAATTATTATTACACTTAATGTCTTATGGATTTAATAAAGAGACTCATCGAATCCTTGTTGGTGGCTATAAATAGGATAATTTTTCAAGTTTAGAAATAGGCCAACGCTGTGTCACTCGTAGGGGATCGATATCTCAAATTTCGAAAAATCGTAATATTATGTATCAAATTAATCCTTATAAATGTAACCAAAAGACATGCTTGACTCTATTTTTCAAGGAGTATTGTACGCAAAAGTCTATTTTTCAAGGAGTTATTACATTTTAATTTTGTACTTTCTCTGATTTTAAAATATTAACATGGACTTTTAAAATTATCATTGACAATTCATTTTATTAAAAAAATGATATATTTTATTATTAATGATATTTGAAACATAACTAATAATTTGATATAATAAATAAATTTTTTAAAGAAGATGAATAATAAAAAAAAGTTAAAAGTTAATGATGTTAATATTTTAAAATCTGAAGAAATATGCTTCTTTGCTGCTTAGTCTATTTGTTCAATCCATAAGACATGCTTGCCTCTTTGCCTCTTTGGTTAGGTATCAATCGCATGTGTATGCAACAACTCACGTGCAGACATGCGCAAAATGTCCAACGAGCCGACCAACACGGCCTCGAAAGTCTGCTCCGTTCCATTTCCACCTGACCGCCCGCCCTGCATCCTTTCCGTGCGATCCGCCGTCCGACGGCCCGATCTTCCTCCCAGGCTCCCACTACCGCGTCACTCCTCTGACTCCGATCTCTCCCCCCACCCATTTGCGGCCCAACCACTCCGGCATCCGGAGCGCGGCGTCACCGGCGGCTGTCGCCTTGTCGGTGGTCGCCGCCGTCACGGACCACCAACCCCTCTGCCGCACGTCAACCCCCGCGCCCTCCATCCGTCCCTGCCCCCATCCCGCATCGCCTCGAAGAAATCGCGCGCAACGCAACCCTAGCGCTCCCTCGCTTCCTCCGCCCATGGCGGAGATCGAGGTGGTGGCGGACGGCGGCGCCGGTTCCGGTGCCGAGAGAAATGAGGAGGAGGGGCGGGGCAAGGCCGGTTCCGCCGCGGAGCCGGACCCCGTTGTGGACGTGTACTCCGCGGCGGCGTACGGGGACCTGGAGCGGCTGCGGCGTTTCGTGGAGGAGGGAGGCGCGGCCGCCGCGCTCCGGGAGCCGGACGGTAACGGGTACCACGCCCTCCAGTGGGCCGCGCTCAACAATTACCCGCACATCGCGCTCTACATCATCGAGGTCAGCTCCCCTCGCTGCTTGTCCGCTTGTTCCACGCTAGCTCTGCTTCTATTCCCTGTTCATTTCGGGCGATTTCAGTTCCTTTTTTTGCTTTGCTGACGTGTCCGCGGTGCGTGCAGCACGGGGGCGACGTGAACGCGACGGACAACGCACGGCAGACCGCGCTGCACTGGGCGGCAGTGCGGGGTGCGATTCCAGTGGTTGACGTGCTGATGGGGAATGGTGCGAGGGTGGAGGCGGCGGACATGAATGGTTACCGGGTAATGCAGGACCCCAACGCTCCCAGATGAACTGTTCTGTATTTTGTCACTCTTTGTTCTGCTTGTGGTGTGCTTAGGATTCCCTTTTGTTTGTGATGTGTTTGTAATGCTTGGTTGGACCATTGAAATTGTTGTGTCGGTGTTGACTGTTGATTCCTATCTCGTCAAGTAAGTTTAGTGTCAGGTTTGTGTGTTTTAATGTATATGAGAATACATGATCATGAGTTAATATTGGTGATCTGAAAAATGTCTCATACCGAAGTAATTTTGAAAATTACATTGTTTACACAGTGCTGCTAGAACCCCATCTGTTTGCTTATAACAAATCATTTGCAATAGGAGGAAGTGAGGATAGGTTATGTCACATGTGCTCCTAGGCTGGGCAAGCCTTTGCTTCACTGAAAAACTGTTTGCCAACATTTACAATGCAACATCTGAGTATTTTTGTTATGGAAAATAGCTTATTTTGTTGAAGATTATCTCTTCTTTTTGAAGTGTAATGCTAAACAAATAGTTATGTTTTGTTTAGCCTTACCTTAATATCCCTATTTATTAGCTTTCTGTTTGACTACTATTCTTCTCAACTATTTTGTCAGGCAGTCCATGTTGCAGCTCAGTATGGCCAAACATCATTCTTGCATCACATTATCTCAAAGTATGGTGCAGACTTTGATGCTTTGGACAATGATGGAAGGAGCCCGCTGCACTGGTACGTGAATGTGGATAGTAATTTTAAATTCATGCTTCCCCTTTCTTACCTATCATCAGCATGAGGAAAATGAAATAAAAGTTCATTATGAATTGTTGTTCTGTTTGTCAAACACTGCCAAATGAATCATGTACAGGGCTGCCTACAAGGGAAGTGCAGATACAGTTAGATTGCTGCTATTTCTGGATGCTAATCAAATAAGGCAGGACAAAAACGGTACTCTTCTCATGGCAATCTCTCTCTCTCACACACACTCTCTCTTGAATATATGTATGTGCTTGTTTTTTCTTGGCTCCTTCATGCTTCTTTTGTCGAAATGTTTATCTTGTGTAAGAATAATAATAGCGACATGTGCTTGACAGGCTCTGCTTGTGGCATTGTGCTGTGTATATAAATTTTACTAGTGGCTGCTGTTTCATTTCATCCTAGTATAAAGCTAAACCTAGAACCAATTATTCACCCCTGGAAACCATGGATGTATCCTGGACTTCCTTATAAATTCATCTAGCCATCTATATTGTAACTATATTTTAAGCTCGTTTTTTGTGATGCTTTGCAGGCTGTACCCCTTTACACTGGGCTGCTATTAGAGGAAATTTGGAGGTTTGCACTGTTCTTGTACACGCTGGTACGAAGGAAGAACTCTCGCTAAAGGATAGTGGTGGTTTTACCCCTGTGCAACTTGCAGCGGACAAAGGTCATCGGCACCTCTCCTATATCCTTGTACGGTATCCCTTGGCATTCTTGTTCACATAGTAAGAGCTAGCCTTTCCTTTTTCCATGTGAGATTTATTAGATGCTACTAAATACTAATCAGTTCTGATGCACTGATGCAGTTGTAGTTGTTTTAGATGTGTACTGTGGTAAATATTAGCAATAACACTTAACACCTATGTTAAAGTGTATGTCGCTATTGTTGTCCTCCCATTTATTTTCTCCCGTTTTCCTAATTTCTTTCCTTTTATTTTGTTATCAGTTGCATATGCATCAAAAACTAATCTTTTCAACTCAACTAACAGGAAACATTTTTCTGCTTGTAGTCTAATGCTACAAAAGTAAGCTTTGAAGAAAAGTACTGCCCTGGGAGGTCAAGGAAAGTAGGATACGCTCCTATCTTGTTTGGTTATCTTGTCATCTGCCTCATCCTTTTCCTAAACTCTATTGTTTTTGGTAAGCACTATTTGTGAGTTCTTGTTGTTTATAATATAGGCCTAGATTGATCGTCTGACCTGATTATGAAATATCCGCAGCACCTAATTTTTCTAGGATCACCGCGACTGCTGGTCTTTGGTCTTGGGCTGCTATATCTCTTTTCTTTTCAGCCCAAGTAATGTTCTACAGAGTTAGCAGGTAGTTGATGTTACATTTTTACCATACTATTATGTGCACCTTTTGCGATTTTTGACATTTACTGTAAGTTCAGTCTGCTGTACATTGAATAGTTAAACTACTTGTCAAAAGCCATATTTTTAAGGCATCGCCATGCCATCCAGGCGAGCTGGGACCCTGTGGCATCCTGGCCGCCTTAACAAAAAGCAGCCAGAGGGAGAAAGGGGGAGGAACGGGAGTGGAATCACCAACAAGGCCTAGCAGCTGCTGCTGCTTCCATCCCTGCTGGTTCCGACGCCTATTGCTGGCATGATATCCTTCCATTAGCTGGGGTGGCCACCCGATCTGCGTGGGGAGTTGATGGCTGCGCCGGATCTGAGAGCAGAGTGTTGGGAGCAGGAGAGCAGGGGAGAAGCCAAGAGGACTTGCGGCAGGATCAGCAGAAAAAGGAGGAAGAGAGCAGCCATGAGTGAGGGAGACAGAGGTGGTAGCGCTGGCTAGCTGATGACATGGAGCATCGATTGAGGAGAGGTTGAGTAAAGGTGACTTAACGTAAATGGGCTGATAGGTAGATGGGCTGGCTTCCATAATTTTAATCATCTCTTCTCTTTTTTTTTCTTTTTCTTTTTCCTTTTCTTCTCCTCCTCCATGCGTTTGCATTGTTATTTCTCACTGGTAAAGTGTCACCTTGGCCCATCTAGGCATCGCCTAGGCGATTGGAAGGAGGTGACTCTCCGCATCTCATCTCACCGCCTTAAAAAACATAGGTCAACACTAATTTTGGGGTCACATAACAGAAAATATGAATAAAAGGCTTGAACATTTATTTCATACTTGCGTTCTTATGAAAATCTCCATTTTCTTACTTCTTGTTTCAACATTTACCTTGTGTGGATGGTCAGATTATTTTGTTCTCAGCATACTTGTTTTTCCTCTCATGCTCCTTGCTTAAGATTACTGAACTTTTGGTATTTTGGCAGAAAAAACCCTGGCTTCATCAAGGCAAATACCAAAAGACGTGATCCAAAGGTAAAATGCTTTGGCAAGTGTTGTTCAGAGTCTAGTTGCGCTTTAATGAAATACCAAATTTCATATTCATAGATTTCATCACACTTTGGACCCTTCCAAGGTTTAACGAAAGAGTTAAATATCATACTAGAGATTTAGGTTGTACTAAAATTTCTAATGTAAGTTTTCTTTCTCTTTTTTTTAGGAATAATTGTGCAGTTCACTAGGTCTGTTTCAGCTGTATTTTTGCCATTATGAACGAATGATTTCTGGAATGAACATTTTGGACAGATAATAACATCTTTTGGATGCTCATCTATACTTATCTGTTTGACATGTACAGGAACCACTTATGGAGATTGATATTAACAATTCTTCTACTTGGACAGGCAATTGGTCTCAGCTATGTCCTACCTGCAAGGTGGGGGGATTCCATTACTGTTTTCACTGCTGTGTTTCGTCTTTTCTTCATCATGTGTTTGTTTTTTTTCATATGGAGTGTCACAATTTTCAAAGAGGAACATTTGTGCCTCTCTTGGTATCTTTTATATTTTTTATGACTTAATTCTTCTGTGTACCTTTGTAACTGAATGGGTAATTTACTTACTAGATAATTCGCCCTATGCGCTCCAAACATTGTCCAACTTGTAAGCATTGTGTTGAGCAGTTTGACCATCACTGCCCCTGGATATCAAACTGTGTTGGGAAGGTAAGCTGTTGTACATGTTTCAAATATAAAAGGTACATTGTGATCTACATGTCGTGTATTATCTTAGGCAGTGAATTCCAAGTTAAGTTTTTCAGTTTAATTTCATGTAATATCTGCTCAGGTTATTATATAGTTTGTGATGTAATAGAAAATGCATCCTCTGAGTTGATTAATATTTAGCGAAATAGGTAGAGATGCATGTTCTGCTGTTCCTCTTTTACCAAGAATGTTTTCTAAATATTATTTGGGCTAGATCTGACACTAATTTTGCTATTTAGAAGAATATAAATTGCCTTCCACTAAGAGGAACTATATAGAAGTATTCACATAAGTAGTTTCTGGCAAGAGTTTATTTTGAAATCTGACTGCAATAATTTTAAAGACTTGCCTCACTTGAACATCATCACGGTCAAAAAAATGTTTGTATCCAATTTTTTATTCGATGCAGCTTCTATGGTTCCTTGGTACTAATGTCTGTTTTGTTTTCAGCGAAATAAGTGGGACTTTTTTGTGTTTCTTTGTATGGGGGTGGCTACATCCTTTCTTGCTGCCGCCGTGGGATTCCACAGTAAGGAGATCTTGCAAATAACTTCGTTTTTTCTTTTCTTTTTCATAGCTTCATTGCACTAATAAGTCAATGATCTAATGCCAGGACTTTGGACGGAGCCCATTATTCTTTCGTCTTCTCAGTCGTGGACTCACTTTATGGTGACAAAGCATCCTGGTGCTGTCTTGTTCATGTTTATGGATGTCTTTCTATTAACTGGAGCTCTTATTCTGGCTGGAGCGCAAGCAGGACAGGTAAATTGCTTAATAGAGCAGTCTTCTAGGTCACACTGCTGTGTGAACCCCCCCCCCCCCCCCC
>BCLF01000094.1:832243-850819 GCA_001602275.1 Zoysia japonica
ACGCTCAGCCGCACGGCGCGCGCCGGACGCCGCGGCAGGAGGGGCGTTGAGGCGGCCGCCGCCGGTGGCGGGAGGAGGAAAGCGGGCCCGGGGCGCGGCAGGCGGATCACGGCCACGGCCGTCATGGCTTGCTTGCTGGCTGGGTGTTTGGCTCGGTTGTTCTTTGGCGGGGCTTCGAGGCGGAGGAGTGGCCAGGTCGGTCGGCGTGGACTTGAGGCAGGGACGCCTCTCGTCGCCGGTTAGAAGGGATCCGGCCGTCCAAGGCCCCGTGGCGATTTGACTTGTAGCGAGATGGACGGTGTGGATCCAGCGGAGGACTCGCGCCCGCGTGCGGCTAGTAGGCTGTGGCGTGGCCGCGTGGGCAGGGGATGGGAACGGGACGACAGGAGGGTGGCGGGACACGTGTACGGTGCCAGCCACGGGCACAGGAAGGAAGTATCGTGCACGCTTCGTGGTGTCTGAGCTTATGTGGCATCCTGCTCGTTTCCAGTACAAGTTGATCCCATTTGGATTGAGCAAAATTTACTCCATTTGTCTCATAATAAATTTATTTTTAGGTTTTAATTTACTATATTGGTTCTCTTCCGTTTGACCATTATTTTTGTAAATTCAATCCGTTTTAGTGCCATGAAATTTATGCCTACAGATTCACCATGAAAAATGTTTCATAAAAGCTTATCGAATTGTAGAAAGAATTTAAAGAGGAGATTATAATCAACCAAACTCAGAAATAAACCTATTATAGGATAGAGAGTGAAAGTACAAATAATAATATATCACACAGTAAAAAATCATCGATATAGCCAACGTGAAAATGAAAAATGAAAGTGATTTATTTTAGGGAGAGCAAAATATGATTCAAAGCTTTATTATTTTTCTGTAATTTAGTGGGAGATTTGGAAAACCAGAAAAAACAATTGAGAAGGAATTCCTATACTCAGACGGTAAAGCTTACAGAGAATTTCATTTGAAGCATAAGTGGAGTTACTACAATAGTGATTGCCAAACAAAGTTGCCAGGCAACAAGGATACAGATGCCGTGATTTCGCAACAGCAGGCGACTGATGATTTCTTCGACAAATTAACAAAGAATTCCCAGTTGAAAAATAGGTGATTTTCCAATTCTCTTTGAAAACGGAACATTCACGCGCGGCATTCCTTCAGTGGAAATTGATCATATTCTTACTGGCAATTGACTTCATGCAAAAAATACTTCACAGTATTTTCTGCTGGTGTTGGTTTGAACAGTCAATTTCCAACAAATTGATCAGGGCCAGCGGCATAGGTCCTGAAGTCACCTCCGCACAGCTCATAGGCTCAGAAAATCCTGACAGTTAGTAGTTATCTGTCAGGATGATTGGTGCTGAACATTGTAATGAAAATCCATAAGTTAAACCGGGCAGCGCCATCTGAAATCTAATCTGCAGCATCACCATGAACTGCTAAGCATTCTACACCGCCATAGGCGGCAGCGTCATGGAATCTAAACTAAATGGATAAAGCAGCACAGAGTTGCAGACAGCCAGGAACCAAGAATGCAATCAACGTACTGAACTGAAAGAGCCACTGAACTAGTAGCATTCATCAAGATTCTAAATTTTTCGTAAGCACAGCAGCAGCAAGCAAATAACAATCTTAAACCGAATCCACGTACACAGAACGAGTTCACGGGAATTAAAACACATCTGGACAGTTCACCGCCTCAGTCGGCGGCGGCGGGGGCGACGGCCGCGGCAACCTCGAGTGCGGGAGCCGGCGAGGACTCCCCCTGCGCCTGCGGCGCCTCAGCGTCGACGGTGGCGCTGGCGGCGACGAGCGTCCAGTCCGGCGGGAGCGGCGGCAGCGGCGGGTACTGCGTGGGGCGGCGCTTGATGTCCCACGGCGCCGTCTTCTTGGGCCGTGTCTTCATGTGGTGCTTGGTCCCCTTCTTCTGCGGCCGCGACGAGCACTCCACCGCCAGCGCCGCGCGTCCCGGAAGGGGGAATCCGACGGACGGGCGGATGGTCCGTGACGGCGCGGAGGAGGCCGGCGGCACGGCGGTGCTCGCCAGGAGCGCTGTGACCGGCGACATGCTTCGTGGGCAGAGGGGAGTGCTCTGTTCGGGATAAGAAGAGAGAGAGTTTTGGATTGGGTTTTTTGTGTGGACGGATTGCGTAGCTAAAGCGAAATCCAGTCGTTCGTCTGGAAAGATATGATATCAGACCGTTAAATTGCTCCCGTTTTTATATCGTTTGGTAAACTGGAAATGGTGGTTGGGTTAAAGAATAGAAAATAAATGAATGGTTGAGATTTTATGAGATGTATGAATAAACTGTTGAAATCTTCTCTTTCTATTTTTCATTCCCAATCCCATCCCCAAAACTGCTTGGAAAATTCAACGAAGAACACAAATTTCAGTAAATTCTTCGTGTCAAACTCACTGATGGGATCTATGCAAACACAAATCGCACAAAATTGGACTCTAGGTTCAGTTGACATTTAGAATCTCTACAAAACCAAGTCGATCACGGCCGAGACCTCACTATGGACATCCTTATCAATGTGATCAGCAACTTCTAGTTTTCTTACCAAAGCCACCAACATTTTCTCGTACGTTTTCGTGGATTTTGCTTAAAGTTTAAATCTGCAAAGTAACTAGAAAGACAGCGAGACCTCATACGTGACAAGGCACTTCAACGTGACTATGCCACAATTTAGCACAGTTCTCTCTGCGACTTCTATTTATTACAATGCATCCATTACAGGCTGTGAGTCTTGTGACATAGTCACATATAAGCATCGGACTTAACTGTACTATTGCCTGGCACAACATCCTTGAACCCATGAACTGAAGTTACAACATATATACCAGTCAAGAATTCAAAATTCCTCCCTCACCACTCAGAGTTCCACTGTAAATGACAGCGACATAAGCACAAAGCTTCCATCAGAGCAGTTTTCAAACTGACGAGTTAAAGTTACTGAAGTAACCATTCCTATCATCAGATCATGAGGCTGTGAAAAAAACTGTTTCGAGATCTAGACATTGGCAGCCTACGCTTCAAGAACATGACTATCAATCTATCATCACTCCTTCGGCACCAAATCAGGAGGTGGCTGTGAGACAAATATTTTGGCATTATTTGCAACCTCGGCTTCAAGCACAGCCTCCAGCACAACGTCTGAACCTGTTGGTTCAGCTGTGAAGAGAGAAAAAAAGAAGGTAAAAAATTTATTGCTGTGCATTGTTATAGTAACTGTTGCTATGCCCTATTAACTTCAACAAAAAAGTAGTAGATGTTCCACCAAGAATGCTCAGTGGGAACTTTAGGTGATGCAGCGCACCAAGACAGTTTAGTATGCACTTAATTATCACCTATATTACATTTTGTTAGCAAAATCTCCCTATATAAGATGCATAACTCTTAAGTCGGAGTTATGTTTCTTAAAAAGGGAGAAAATGCAAATGATAGCTCTGTCCCCTCTTCACATCAAAATGTTCCAGTTTATCTAATAGAATCTAGCCTCAGCAATATTAAGACATTATGATTGTATATATACCTGAGCGGCTTGGAAGTAATCCAGCACTGTCAGCTGATATTGGCAGTACATTTAGCAATCCATTGCTCTCTTTGAACTGTTCTTGATAATTTCCATTCAATGAAGAACTCATCTTAATTCCTGGGGCTTCAGATAACCTAGCGTAAGTCATTGCTTGGCTGTGAATATTTGTCGACACTGTATTAGCCATTTTTATGTCCTACAGGAGCCAAAAAGCAATGACTAATAAGCAAGCACTTTCATTGAAATTTGAAGAAATGATATCATCATACCTTGTGTTTTAGTGCCATAGGGTCATCAGCTGCATCCAACTTTCTAGCTTCAGTAGTGATTGTTGATACATTGATAACGATCTCATTAGTCAAGTATAGGAAATAGCAAGAAATCACAGTGATATTAAAGTTAAAAAGAAAACATTACCAAAGTTTTTGATGGAATCATGCCGTGTTTTACAATTTTCAATTTCATCTCGAATTATATTTCTAATTTCATGACGAAACTCTTCAAGCTGCATTGTCATTACAAATTCTATTAAATATATTTCTTAATCCAGGGGAAACAAAAGTCAAGTTCTGAATGCACAACTCCATTTAGTAAATGTAGATCAAATCTAAGTTATGAGACAACTCAGGCACTCATTTGAAAACTCAAAGATAATGATATGTCATGATACCTTATTTACAGAACCATCAGCAGCATCAGATTTCCCTGCTTCGGCCATGCCTGTTATCAAGTGTAAATTTTTAAACAGTGATTCTTGAGGCATATTATTCAAATATGCGACCACAAAATACCAATTGAACAAAAAATGTGACATTATAAGAAAGCTTGTAATCTCCACTTACTGCAAACTAAGGTTATAATTATAATTACCTGCATTGTGCTGCCTTGTATTAAACTGGCCAGGAGTTAATCTAGATAAACTCTGGACTTCATAGCGAATCGTGTCTAGCTGTGTCATAGCATCTTTAAGCTCCTTATGAACCTGAACAAAAGAGAAGGAACATTTAAAATCTCACCATGTGGGTTTCACACATATATTGAACATCATGAACTATAAGCATGTAAGCACCCATAATCATCTGATGTGCTGAAAATCGTACCACAACTACAGGGGGCCTGCAATGCTAATATATGCAACCTGCCTAGCGACAGATTGCAGCTACCGGCACCCATTCCTTGTCCTTATTAACCATTCACCAAGTTCGGCGATTATCCAAAAAATTCAATCCAACAGCTGGCAAACCATCTCACAAGTTATGCACAGATCACCTTACTTTAAGAGAATGACACCTCCGCCAGGATAATTTTCAACACAGCCAGACCCTCGTTAAATTATTGCACAAAACAAGGACATCAACCAGAGATCAGGCTCATTGGAAGGGATTTTCATCTCTATGGCTTGAGAAAATGATCTCCTTTCCTTGACAACACAAGTAGCCCCTACCCAGAAAAGCTCAGGAAATGGACACATGACTACCATGTGCCAATTTCAACCCTCACTCAGCAGCTGCAGTTCATAAGGATGATTATTAGTGTCAGCAGACCATCCATGGTCCTCGACGAAAATTCACAGCACGATGCCCAAGAAATCGATACAGCCGCTGAAAAGGGCCCGTCCAAAAGGTTACCTGTGTGGCTGCAGACTGCCCCCAGAATGTCATCCAGCTGCCGGCGCGCCACGATGAGCCTCCCCACCGCTCTCCCGGTCATCCGCCCCGCCGTCCTAGCGATCTTCACCATGTCGCTGGGCTCTGAGCAAGAACAACAAGGAAATCAGATCAACCGGAAGAAGATCAATTTGCAGCACGCGCGTTTTGAAAAAAAAAAAACCGTTCTTTTCTCATCGATTAGGTAGGGACTGGTCATTGTGAGAGAGCGCGGCTGCAGGTCGTGTCTTACTCATCATGACGGAGCAGGCCCCGAGGATGAGCAGCAGCTGGCCGGTCGAGAACCCCAGCATCTTGGTCCGGATTCCGGACAAGCGGGCGCCGCAAGTTAAGGTGGGAGCACAGCAGACCGCCGACGCGGAGGTGGCTGGCCGAGAGCCAACCGGCTCAGCCAGGAGTGCGTCCGGAGAGACACTGTGCACGCTGACGAGATCGTCGGGGCGGACAAAGCACGGCACCTTGCCGACGGCGGCGGGCCGGGCGGTGGTGTCCATGAGAGGGAGGCGCTCAGGCGCAGCAGAGGGACGCGTGGGAGTGGGCTGGGCCTCAGCAAGCCAGGCCTGAAAAAACTTCACGGGCCGGGTGATCCATTTCAATTCCTTCCGATTCCGCAACAAAAGCTCTAGCTGACCACTGGTCCAGCTGCTTGGGCCGGTCCACGGCCCACAAGACATCACCTCATCTCTTTCAGCCCCGGCGCATGCTGCTTCGCGTCCAAGCACAACGAGTCGACGACGGCCATGGTTGAGTTCATGACGGCGGCGAGGATACAGGAAGCGTTGCTACTTATTTACATTCTATTTGAAACTATTATTAAATGGATAGTGTTAAGAAAAATTTCTATTTCTTAAAACACTTATTTGTTGTGAAAAACTTTTATGGCATCCAGATTTGAACAGAAGATATAATGATTTGCAGTCGTTGCCACACCTAAGTTATATGCATAACCCTGTCGAAAACTTGCACGTATAACTTTTCACGGTAAGCCTGGCTTGCTGAGATATAAGGCACTCGCTCATGTTATGCATAAAACATAGCACATGCAATAAATTAACCTGGTAATAAATTTGTTTTGGCCGATATAAAGAAAATCAAAGAACATGATCGATGCAAAACTGTTGGAGAAATGAAGAACTATAGGTTGATCGGGGAGACATACAAAACGATGCTTTGTGCCATTTGTGCCGTGCATAAATGTCCTGAGAAAATTTACATAATTGTCGTGTGGTAGCAAGTAGGAGCAACAACCAGCTAGGCAACAGGTGCTTCGGCAGCGACTACTGTCGGTACGGAGGTGCGTTGACCACGATCAACGGTTGTATTGGGGTCAAACATGTTGCATTTCATCCGACGCCGTCGATTATTCCTGAGTCCCCGACATGCTGCCAAATATGGCAAATTTTTTCCCCCTCTATTTCTCTCTGACAGTCTAAAGCTCAGTTTGTTTCTTTATTAGATTATATAATTTAGATTATAGTTTGAATTATAGTTTAAAAGTATAATATGTGTTTGTTTGTTTACTAACCTATCTTTTTTTTCAACTTGACAGAGACAGTGAATCTTTTAAAAACTATATGAGATTAAAATAATATGATAAATAAACTGTCATATTTATTTATTTTTATAAATTATAATCTATGCACTATATAATTTAGTAAATTATAATTTTAAACAAGCAGAGGGTAAAACACCACGCCTCATTCTCTCACTCCCTCGATCAGAAATTAATCCTAGGCTCCTGTGGCGTCGCGCACCGCCGAATCTGCAGCGTCCGGCCACCGTCCTTGCTCCCCGCGCGTGTCCAGCAGCCTCCCTCGCAAGCTCGATCAACAGGTCAGAAGCGGTCGCTGTGGTGGCCTGCAGCGGTGCCGGAGCTGCGAAAAGCAGCTGCGTCTCATTTAATGCTGCTTCATTCCTCTCTTTAAGATCTGATGTCGAGGCAGGGCCGGACCGCCGGATCCTGCGCCTGCGATCGCGGTGCGTGAAGCCTGCAGATTAACTAGCAGCTCCTCCCTTCGTCCTGTAACGAGTGTCGTTTTAGACTTGGAGTTTTGTCTAACGAGAAGCGTCGCTCTCGCATTCCAACGCATCCCAACGAATGGCTGACGCTAGTAAATGCACCGCCGCTCCACGCTCCCACGCATCGAGCTCCCCCACCACGAGATCCGCCCCCCGTCCCGGTGCTCCCGCGGCCCCCCGTCCCGGTTTCAGTGGCTCGGTGCAAGACTATAAGTTGAGGTTTTTTTATTTTTTTAAAAAAACTATATTATCTATTAAAAAATTATCAATTAATTTTATAAATTATTTTAAAGTAATCAATTTTATCCACCAATTTATTTTCCATTCATTACAAATAAGGATTAATAAAAATTAAATACGAAGAATTACAACATTGAAGAGCCTACCTTCTCGTTTATGCACTATAAAAATTATCATATGTGATGAATTTGTGCATCTTCTGATGAATACAACTATAGAATATTATATTATTTATCTATAATTGTTGTGTTGGACTAATTAATTGAATAATATTGAGTCAATATATGTATACATTAATTAGAGAGGGGCCCTTGGATTTGGGGGCCCGGAGCCGATGCTCCACTTGCCCTCCCTCAGGGCCGGGCCTAGGTGCTCCCGTGGCCCTTGTCCCCGCGAGATCCGTCTTTCCCACCCGCCCTCCGCCCCCATCTGCCCTTCGCCTCCCTCCTGATGGGATCCTGGCAACAAAGTGACACAGCAGCCCGGCGAGATTCCGACGATGAAGCGACTTGGTGGCATGGTGGCCCGACGACTACGCCGGTCATGGTGGCTTTGGCGGCAGAGAGAGGCGGCGTTGTGGCGACGACGTGGTCCAGCGGAGATGGCGGCTCGACAACATCACGCGGAGGACAGCGTCTCGACATCGTGGGAGCTGCACAGGGCAATGCTCGACGACGGCGGGAACTTGCGCGGGGCAATAGTGGCGACCCAAGCGGCGTCGATGGTGGCCTGGAGATGAACGGAGGTTGCAGCTCGGCCGGAGTTGGTGGGTGTGTGGCGAGCCAGCATCGCGGAGGCAGGCTAGAGCGGGAACCGTCGAGAGAGGGTAAAAGAGGAATTTCACAGCTGTCTTGGCCTCTGTGATTTTTGGCAGAGCGACACTTACCGTGGGACGGAGGGAATAGTATGCTACTTCCTCCCTCCAAAAATATAAGGATTTCTACGCTTTCCAATGCAAAATAAGAATAAGCTAAAATGACCATTATACTCTTACTTATACTGCACACAAAATATCTCTCACCTATTCAACTCTACCTCATTTATTACGTTTACACCTCTCAAATGCTTATATTTTCGAATAAACACAAACCACTCTAAATGCTTATATTGTTGGACGGAGGTAGTAAAATTCTAACGCCTCTAGGCAGCTCTGATCATTGTGACCTTTAGCAATCTTTTACTGTCCGTCTCAAATGGCGTTTATTGGTATGCATATGTTACTATTTTGTGTTTTACATTCTGACGCATGCACTATCCCTTTATACTTTAGCCAACTTGCCGCACCTTTCCGAAAGAAATGGCAGGTGTCGCCCTGGTGTTGGTTTTCATTTTATGAAAATCTATTAATTATCAGTGTTGATTGAAAACTTATTTAATGAATGAAGCAAATGCCATATATACATAGTGATTGTGATCTTCATGTAATAATCCACGTGCTATATTCTGTACATCATTGCATTATTAAACTGACATTTTACTTAATACGTACCACAAGATTGCTGTCCGATAAATATGCAAATAAACTATCTGTTTACTTGTTATTGACGCTTTCATTTATTCTTTTTTGATGAATACATTAGACTAATAAAATCATAATTTGGAATATGATTACTTAATGTGATTTTTAATCATTTATTCTGTTTTGATGAGTAAATTTTCTGGTAGGTTTATTATGATTACCTAATGTGAATTTTAATCATTTTGACATTGACAGAGTGCATGCACATTAATTTGGTGACATCCTACTGCGCCCAGAACATCTATCAGTTCTACAAGAACATTGTTATCAAGAATACAACTTCATTCTCAAAACACTGCTAGATCGAATTGTACTTGATCATAATCATATGTGATAGTTCCACACTGCTATGATTTGGTCCTCTTCAAGTAACTAGCGGTGAAGACCTCTCTCCATTTTCCCCATGTAATTTGTATATTTTTTCTTGTTTAAAAATGAAATCTCCATGAAATTTTCATATTTCTTAAATTTCTTGATTTTTTTGTACTGCCTGTGGAATGGGATTTCCTATATATATCGACTGTTGCCAATTTCAGACAGGAAAATTCATGAAAAAGTACAATTTATGTATTATTAATTGAATGGCAATTCTTTTATTATTTCAGTGCTGCATCCTGTTCCAGAAATTTTTTTATTCGTTTTGCTATTTCAAATTTAGTCAGGAACATGATGACTCGAGGCGGATGTTGACCTCACCTGTTGAAGTAGCATCCAGTGATCGTGATAATAATATTAATCCTTAATATTCTTCCACCAAATGACCAAATGGCCATGTAAGGGATAAGAACAGCCAGAGATGTACCAAAAGGTTTTGAAGATGCTTGTCTCTGAAAGCAGGGATACGCCTTTATTTCCACTCTCAGAAATCTTGTTCTCGTCTGTCTGGTAAGGGTGGTCTAGATATATGGTCACGATACTATCTAATGACATATATGCTGCGACTATATTGAGTACTCAATCAGTAATCTTCTTTTCGCTGTTCCAGGACATTTAATACATCCAGACGATTCAATGCTGCTAACAATTGAACATGGCATGCTAACCCATGCTCGCCATAGAAATTATGTGGCACCGGTGCTATAGATTTTTTTCGCAACAACACACCCAACTCAAGCATTTCAGCAAAAAGGGATGCATCTGATAATGCGAGTCTCCTCAACAATAAGTTTTGTAGTCAAGTTCAGTTTGTATACAGACCAATAGACCATCTCAATATCTTGGTTGCGGGTGTAGATTCGATTCGAAGGGGAAAAAATATATGAGCAGTAGCAGCAACACCTATCAAGAGTTCGAACCTTTTGTCTGCAATTGATGCAAAAGAAATGTTCAAGGAGTTGCCACAGAAACCACATTTCCTCCCACTTCAACAACTTCGACCAGAAGGTCCGAAGCAACTGCCTTACGTTGATGTTTTTGCTTGCTGAATTAGTGGAAAATACAAAGAAATCAAGTCTAGAAGGCAGCAAGAAATTAATCGTTTGAATAGATGTTTACACTTTGCAATCTAGAGAAGCATGGATTCAATTTAGCTTATTTTAAGAGCTCCTAATTAACTAAAATGGTCCAGGCCAGAGCAGACAGTTATCTCAAAGGCAATGAAGTGGTATTTGGTAAATGCACAAGAGATTTAGGAGAGAACTTCCTTGTCAAAAATTGATTCGCTTTAATCTGAAAGAAAAGGACTCTGGCTGAGCAGCAGCATAAACTTGACCAACTTCTCCAGGAAACAAAAGATATCGAGAAAGATAAAGAACCAAATATAATGGAACTCTTAATACTGGCAGAAAATGATAAAATCGAGTCGAGGGTGCAACTGATGAAGGCAAACAACAGTTTCAAAAAATCTTGTGTGGCCAGCATCGAAGTATTTAATACCATAATATATTATCTTATCTGAATATTCTCTCTCTCTCTCTCTCGTTTTTTTCCTTTGTGTCTGTGCCTTAGCCAGATGGAACTGGGTCGTTCAGAACTTAGACCCCTTTAACCATTCTATTGGCTATAGTGCTAATTCACAGTATTGTTCACACACCCACATTTTACTGTACAAGCTGCCACAGTTCTGAATTTTACTCATAACAGCAGAGGATCCGGGGAATGGGGTCATCTGGGTTCAGTTATGTAATGAAAATCTCTAGGCTTCTACCATATTTTTTATTATTATTGGTATTAAGTTAAGTTTCTCTAAACTCTTGTTTAACAGACTGTTGTCTCATTGTATCACGCTAAATTATTATATTTCATCTTGTTTCTTTCATGGTGTTTCCAGTACTATTAAATATAAAGTACATTACTATCTGTATTAACTATTTAATTATTGCAGTCTCTTGCATAATGCGATACATTTAGTCATGTGTGTCCCATATTAGTAATTAATTCATCTCTTGACTCAAGAAAACACATAATTCCTGCTATCGCTATCATTTCGCACATTTTCACATATGTACAGTAAGGAAAGGTCTAATTACAGCTAAGTTACCATAATTCCTGATAGCTCTATCGATCCGGCAGCTGATTCTCTGCTGCCTGCATGGTGTCTCGGCCAAGGTTTCAAAAAACATAAACCGCTTGGTGTTCTACAATGCCAAAAACCAAGCGATTTACTGCAAAAAAGAAGTGAACGAATACCTTTTTGCTATAGTGCTAGTGTTCAGTTTTTGTAGTAGGCCACTCAATTTTACTAACCAAGCCGGACCAGTTTCACCCAAAGCCACAGTTTTGAGCAGTTTTGAACGGTTTGCAAACCCTGGTCTTGGCTACATGATAGATTTTTACAATAAATATAACATCTTACAATCTCCTATATTTACAATTCCCTGTATATATATTTATCAAGAAAATAACTTCAACGCTAACATGTTAGTGCAGAATATTTATTGGTCTTTCAGCCATTCCTGGACACCAAGCCAATGATTATATAGTTTGTTGCCCTGATCAGGACCTATTTACGTGAATATGTTAAACCCCGTAAGACTAGATCAATATTTGATCGAGTTGAGATCAATTCAAACATAGAAAGCTAGTTAATATATGTTGTAATCCTAGCTTCTGGAGCTTCATTAAGCACATGCTAGCTCCAGCAAAATGGAGATGCAATCAAAATAATAGAGTAATAAAAAGATACATAATGCAAAGCTACTGCGTTCTGCCAAGTAAATGAATAGCAAGTTCTGAAAATTAGCATGGAAAAGTTCATGAGACTGTGGAATAAATTTTGACTTGCCTAGGGCCATCTCTAAGTATATGAGGGCCTGCCGCAAAATACAAAATGGGGTCCTAATGTAGGACCCCCTTCCGGGAAGGTGAATCCTTGTGCTTTCTGTACCGATCTTTGGACCGGTAGTTGGTACGCATATCAGGAATAAAATAATATTATTACACATACGGTTCAATGTACTACAAGACTTTAGAACGGTCTAACAAACATAGCTTATATTACATTCATCAAGTCAGTGCAGCGACTCTTATTCGAACATCACACCTACTCGATAACTACTAGCACTCCACAGGCAACACTCGAACGAAGGGCAAGACTTCTAATCTTCATAGTCTGCATCATCCTCTGAACAACAACAGCAAGGGAAGAGGTGAGTACAAACGTACTCAGCAAGCCCTAACGGTAATGAGGGTAAAGTTCATGAAGAGCGAAGCAAAGAGAGGCTTGAGGTTTAAGTTTTGTGGAGAGCAGGTTTCTGTACGGGGGCTTCCTAAAGGAAAAGTCTTTAAACAAGATGGAAAATAATTTTTATTATCTTTTAGTAGGGTAGACCTGAGAAAAGCTTTCACCCCTCCCATCAGTTCCTAAGTTTTAGTCGGGCAGTAGCACGCATCTATACAAGCCCTCGGCACACAGCCAATACTTTCAAAACACAGGCATCTACACCCACTCACCCGTCAAGGATAATATAGAAAACTAATCGTAGGGTACCTGAACAAATAGCATGCCAATACCGTGACAACGGCCTATCCGAAAGGATTTTACACTCTGCAGAGGTTGTACACTGTACCCACAGGTTATGCTACTCCTGATCAACAGAGTTGCATAATGCTTACCCCGCTACTACATAGGCTTACACAGATTCCACTCAAGATATACACAGGGGCTATCCATCGGGGTATCACTCTCCCGATGACGCGGTAGTACATTCTCGGAGCCGGATCGTGAAGATTTACCACAGTCACGTCTTTTTCTGGTCCCCTACTACGTCGGGTATTACCAAACCAGGTGCTATATCCGTGGGTTTACGGTCCCATGACGCGGGCAATTACATAGCCGAGATCTAGGCAGCGAGTTATCTCAAGCCCTTCTCCTGTCCCCTTGTGTCCTACCGACCTCTTAATGGCTCGATGTGAAATACATAGTGGGAATAAATCCTGCCCAATATGTACAAGTTCTGTGGTTGCATAAAATTGTTAAGTTGAGCACTAACGAACCGATCCTTATATGGCAGGGGTGGCGGACTCGTCCACGGCAGGTGGACCGCACCGAAGACTATACACCTATCATCATCACCTCTGGTGAGCCCCACCCCACGACCAGAACCACCCATCTTCACTTAGCACCAGTTACAATAACTTCATCCCATTTTATTTACACATACCACCAAACACAGTTTAACACATTTGGTAAGTAAACGGTGTATAGTGTAACGGTGCGAGACACTGCAATTGGGGTACTAAGCATTTTACTAAACAAGGCAACTCTATGTTCTTGAAAAGTATTTAAAGACTTGAGACCTATGGTTAACAAGGGTGCGTCGCCAACGGCTAACAAGGTGGTAAATTATATTAACTACAACAAGTAACTGATATTAATATAAATACCTAGAATCAAGTAGGTATTAAGCTACACAACGTTTTAACACAATTTGTAAAAATAAGCAAGCATCAGGCTCTATAGGTGCAGCAGTAAGACATGGGTTCAATGTGGTTCAAGGGGGTGTTAGGACTTGCCTTCAGCGGCGTCCGCAAGCTCTTCCTCGTACTCGGGCTTTCCTTCTTCTTCGGGCTCTTCTTCGGCTACAAACAACAAACAACTATAAGCCTACCAAAAGAAAAGCTACAAAATCTATAAATAAAACAGAAACCGAACAAAAACATGGAGTTTGGAGGGTCTAGAATGGTAGTGCTCATGATAAGGATTCCAACGGTATATTGGTTGTGATGATCGGAGCTAGGATGTGGCGGCAAAGATAGCGACAAGGCGGCTGTGACAGTGCTGCAGAAAGTTGTGTGGACACATGGTTCAGCATGTGTCCATGGCTTCTGGACACCTGCGTGTCCAGAATCGAGAAAATCCAGTGGACACGTGGTTCGGCCTGTGTCCACGGCCCCTGGACACACCGGTGTCCAGAATCGGGGATTTCTCTGTGGACACAGAGTTTTGTGACATGTTCGTGGACACGTGAACATGTGAGCTGTGACCGTGTCTCTGAACACGTGGACACGTGAATTGTGACCGTGTCCATGGACACGTGAGCTATGACTGCGTTCGTGGACACGTGGACTGGGACCGTGTCCGTGGACACGTGGATCGTGGCCGTGTCTGTGGACACATGGATTGTGGCCATTTCCGTGGACACGTGGGCTGTGGCGTGTCCGTGGACACGTGAATCGTGGTCGTGTTTGTGGACACGTGGACACGTGGATCGTGGCCGTGTCCGGGGACACGTGGGCTGTGGCGTGTCCGTGGATACAGGGACACCTGGACTGTAGCCATGTCCGAGGACACGTGGACACGGGGGCTGTGGCGTGTCTATGGACACGTGAATCGTGGTCGTGTTCGGGGACACGTGGACTGTGGCTGTGTTCGGGGACACGTGCACACGTGGGCTGTGGCGTGTTCGTGGACACGTGAATCGTGACCGTGTTCGTGGACACATGGGCTGTGATGTATCCGTGGACACGCGGCCGTGTCCGTGTCTGGGGACACAAGACAGAGTGTGAATTTTTGCGTGAACGTGAGCGCCCGTGTGTGTGCAGTTGTTTTGCCATGTCATGCGGCCCATTGGTCGGATACCAGGGTCGCGTTCACGGCTCGGCGCGTGTGCCGACCTGGGTGCACCCTGGGTGCGTCGGACGCGCTCTGGCGCGTTCCGGGCGCTCCGACCTGCGCGCGCACGTGTGAGGCTGGCCAAAGGGGTGTGGGTGTGTGCGAGGGAGGCCTCGGGTGTGCAAGGTGTGATGGTGGCAGTGGGGTGCTCGCTGTGGCCGACGGTGAGCCAGAATGGTGGCGGTGGTGGCTCCGAGGGGGCGCGAAGCAGCAGAGCCAGCGAGGGGGCGAAGGCCTCAACAGGAGGACCCCTCCCTTGGCGTGGTGCTGCGCATGGGTCCTCTGAACCTCGTGACACGCTCAGCTTCCCTTGGAGTGGCTCCTCAGCGGCCGGCGGCGTGAGCCGCGCCATGGCCGACGGCGGCTCACGAGGAGAGGCCCAACGGCGCATGCGCTGTCTATTTGGCATGCACAATGAGTCTCACCTCAGTGTGGTGGTGCTGTAGGAGTGTCGGAAAGGGCCAATGGCCGCCGGAATTGAGGGGAGTTGCCGGCGGCGTGCGGTGGCCGGTGACGGGGAAGAAACGGCGAAAACTAGAAATTCGACAAAATGGCGGCGAACGGTAGACCAGACCTAGGCAAGGTAGGAGCGCGGGGAGGGGAGCGCACACACGGAGGCCGAGTCTTCTTATAGTTGGATGACAATTTGGGTGAATTCCCCCGTCGCAGCCGCGGGAGGCGTTAATGCCCGATCGTGCGAATCCCGGTCGGGGCGGTTGGCGGACAGCTGGCACACCCTGTGGCAAGCAATGGCCGTCGGTGTGTGATCGTGGGGAGGCCACATTGCTCCACGGCGGGTGTTCCCGACCCACGGCGTGCGGCATCATTGCGGTGGCTTCAATGGCGACGTGACAGGGCGGGCGAAGTGTTCGCGAGTTAATGGCCGTCTTCTCGCGTTGGGGAAGATGTGAGGCATCAATGTGGGCGGCGGGACAGAGTTTGTCACGGCGGCGAGGTGGTCCGACGGTGTCCGGCGAAGGGCGCTGGGCACGGCGTCCGTTTGGCTAAACTGGCCGCGAAACCAGGGGCGCAAAGGCGGTTTCCCGCGAGTGGTGCGACGATGGGTGACGTCTGATGGCACGGCGTTCCGACAGCGGCCGTCGGGCGCGGCGTGGCCGGTCCGGCGTCGTACAGGTGGCGCTCAGGTGCTGCCGGTGGGGTGCCAGAGGAGGAAGAAGGGGGAGGGTGCGCGCGGCTGGGCCAAGAAGAGGAGTTGGGCCGGCAGGTGCGCGTGTAGGTTGGGCCAGGGAAAGAGCAGACCGGCCCAGCGCGGAAAATTTGATTCCCCGCCCCCAAAATTCACTAATTTGCTAAGGCTTAGGATTTCCAAACTCCACAAAATCAAGCAACTGAATTCCAAAGCGATCAAAAGAAAGAAAACAAGGAAAATCAAACACTTGGCAAATTCAATTTTTAAATTTTGAAATTTTCCTTTTTGCTATGTTGTTCTAGTTTAGTTTCATTTTTGAAGATTTTTTAAAAGAGCCTAGAAAAGCTAGGTTCACCCAATAAATAATAATTTTTTTAAAAAATTCCCATTTTCTAGACTTAGGATTTTTGGGATGTGACACCTAATATTTGAATCACATTGACTCTCAATCTCATCAATATTATTAGCTAAGAGATTTTGAATTTTAGAATTAAATTAAGATTGATTCAGCACAAATCTACCAACAGCACCATTTTGAGATTGAGCTGCTTATTTTAGTCTTTGTTTCTTCTTAAGATTTTTAAAACTGGAATCATATTTTCTATTCCTAGAATACTTGATAATCAATGGTAATTGAGACCTGTTTATAAAACCGAACTTAGCATTTAGCATATAATAGTACTACTACTAGGAAGATTAAAAATGAAGAAATGGAACACGTTGATGCTAGATTAAATAAAAGAACGAGCATGCCTGCCGATTGCTTGCTTAAAGCTTCACGCGTGAGGTGTCTGAGCAGGCTGCATACGCTGCTCTGCAACCTCTAACGAGCACCGCGGAAGGGTGGGAACGACACTCTCCCTTGTCGGGGAATGAGCGCGTCACAGTTTGAGAAAAATGATACGGTGGCGAAAACAAATTCATTCATCTGTCAATGCTTACTAGCCTTTTGTCCATAGAATTTTCTCTATGTGAATTGCAAATTGGGGCCCTAAATTTTTAGGGCTCCTGTTTCGTCGCCGATTGTGTTCCTGCTAAGGGACTGGCTTGGACTTGTCATTTAACTGTTGCTGTGAAATTAGCATACAACAAAAGCTGACACTATTTCAATAGCTCGCAGATCATGTCAGGATTTCAAACAATCATACATGCCTTGCGATCCCTCTGAATTCATCATCGTTGCCACAAATGAAAAAAAAAACAACTGAATGAAAACACGTTGTGATTCACATGAAATCAATTATCATCTCCAATTTGCCGAATTTTAAGGAATCAAAAAGTGAAAATTACACGATGTCCATGTCAGATCGATACAGCGAAACTACTGGAGAGATATTTATTTGGATTCTAGATCACAGAACTAGAAATGAACAAACGGCAAGTCCGCCGTAGACCGAGTTGAGAAGTTTGGGTGCTGAACCAGATTCGCCTTGAATACATGCCTGGACACGACGACATTCTCGTTATCTGGTGTCTCCACAGAGTTGCTGGTCTTTACCATCTTCTTCTTCTTCACGTTGTACACTGCTAATACATTTCTGCCAGCAAATATGACATTTCCTTCCTCGTCAACTGCTGCGGCCACACCTAGCATACTCACTGGAGTCCCATAATTGTCAAGCGGTGCCCATGGCGTGGCAACCCGATGCCGCGGTTTCCAACTAGCAGCATCGCCATATTTCTCAAGGAACCACAGGTCAATGTGCACCTTCTTGGAAAGATCAGCTACTACAAGGAGCCCATCCATGCTGAACAGTTTAAGATCCGCAACTGTGGGTGTCGGAGGCCCCTCCATTTGGCTGAAAGTTTCAGACAGAATGTCGAAAACCGCCATCTCGGTCTGGCCGGCGATGGAACCTGGCTGAGGAGGCCAGTGCAGGCTGCCGTGGAGAGCTAGGGGCGTTGTCGCCGCCTTGCTCAGGTAAGGCACAAGCGCGTTTATCCCAGCAGCCTCAGCAGCCGTCGTGTCAATGTTCCGTGGCTGAGCCTCTCCGGTGGGGAGGATACACCATGTCTGTTGGTCACCAGACGGCGGTTTACGCCGGCGGCGAGCTGCTGTGTGGCGAGGTGGATGAACAAGAAGAAAATGAAATGGACAAAGTGAATTTGTGTTGCAAAGCGCAACGTTTTCTGATGCATATATTTGATATATAAAGGAATACAAACTGATCATGCAGCCATGGCCGGACGTCGTGCGTTCGTGGGGATGGACGCGCACCTCTCTCGCGTCGTGCGCGCCATGGGCGGCATGATCAGTTTGTATTCCTTTATATATCAAATATATGCATCAGAAAACGTTGCGCTTTGCAACACAAATTCACTTTGTCCATTTCATTTTCTTCTTGTTCATCCACCTCGCCACACAGCAGCTCGCCGCCGGCGTAAA
>BCLF01000094.1:855998-901236 GCA_001602275.1 Zoysia japonica
GCACGGGGCGGCGCTCGGCGCCGGCGCGCAGGGTGGCCATAGGGCTGCAGAATGGGTCGAGGAGCTCCAGGGCGGCGCGGTGGAGCTTGCCGCGACGACATCGGAGAGGAGGCAGGTGCCACAGCGGCGACGTGTGGTGCTGAGCCGACGGTGGCCTCCGGGTGGTTCAAGCTCGGGCGCAGAGGAGAGAGGGTGGCCGGTGGTCCTCGTCGTGGCTCTGGCGTGCCGGAGGAGGCGTCGAGGTGAGCCAGTGGCGGGGAAAACATGGAGCTCGGCGACGGCTTCGCGTCCGGGACGAAGGAGGTGGCCGGGGTGCTTTTTATAGGCGAGACGGCGACGTGCGGCGTGGGCGGCCGGTATGGGCGCAGCACTGTGCGGCGACGTTCTGTCAGGAGGAGAGAGAGATGGATTTGGGGAAGAAGGAGATAGGTGGACGACGGGTGGGCCCGTGAGGCGAACATAAGTGTTAGGATTTTGAGGAATAGAGAAAAGAAGAGCAAACGACCTCGGATTGGGCATAAAACTTTTTGTAGGATGAATCTACAAGTTGTGTTCTATAATATAAATTATTTGAGACTCGTTTTTCAAGAAAATCAAATAGTGTTTTATAACATAAATTATTTGAGACTCGTTTTTCAAAGAAATCAAGGAGTTACAGAATTTTGAGGATGGTTAATCATTAAGAGAACTGTCTGCAAAAAATAACGAATTATTTATTAATTATTGTCTGTTTTGCTTGAAATCAAACTTTCGAAGCTCGGATGGGTTTGAGATTTTATGGAGTGGTAGAATATTTTTGGATGAACAACTTTTCTTTTGAGTTAATCTCTGAATTCAATTTCGGTTTTGTTCTATAAAATTCAGAGAGCAGGTGGCTGGCTAGAGGAGTAAGTTTAATTTTAACAAGGTCAAATATGAGTCAGACGAGTTGAGCGGATTTGGGATTCAAGGCTCGGATGAATTCAGAATTTAGATGAAACACGAGAAAACAAATGACAAGGACGAATAAAAGAAAAAGACAATCACTTGTCCCACAAATTTTAATATTTTATGAAATCTCCAATTGATACAGTTTAAATGAAATTATTTTCTTTTGAGAAAGGAGAGAAAAATGTCAGCATTTTGTTAGGGACGATTTAATTTTTCGAATTTTAATTAGGGGTGAATTTCGGGATGTGACACTAATTCACGTTTATCTGAAAAGAAAGGGTTGTGGCTGAGTAGAAGCATAAACTTGACCATCTTCTCCAGAAAACAAAGACATCGAGAAAGATAAAAAAAGCCAAAAAAAAATATAAAAAAACTTGATACTGGAAGATGAAAATAGAATTAAGGATGCATTTGATGAAGGCAAACGACAGTTTCAAAAAATGTTATGTGTGGCCAACACCGAAGTATTTAATACCATAATATATTATCTTATCACAATAATTTCTAGCTTTCTTTTTTTTTTCTTTTTGTGCCTAAGTGAAATGTTTTTGGGTCAAGAATATTAGGTTCAGTTATGTAATGCAACTCTCAAAACTTCTACCATATGTTTGCTTATTAATGACATGAACTTTTATTTCTTCATATATACTCATGTTTAACAGGCTGTTTTAAGTCACTTAGCGTTCATATACATTCAGTGTATTAGGCCAGATAACTTTTTAATTTGAGCTTCTTTTATTGATGGTGTTTCCACTGTTGTATCTGTATGAAATTTAAAGTATTATATTAGATAAAAAAACATTCTATTAATTTTTAGCTTGCTTCTTTTATGGTATTTCCATTGTTGCCTCTATATTAAATTTTAAATATTAGATATAAAGAAACATTCCTATCTCTTGCATCATGAGATACATTTAGTCATGTGTGTGCGCGCGCGCTCGTGTGTCACATAGTCTTGTGTTGTGTTGTGTGTGTGTGTGACATTCAGTCCTGTGTTGTGTTGTGTTGTGTGTGTGCGTGCGTGCGTGTGTGTGTGTGACATTTAGTCTTCTGTTGTGTGTGTGTGTGTGTTGCGCATCATATCATGAGATACATTTTTAGCCGTGTGTGTGTGTTGTGCATCATATCATGAGATACATTTTTAGCCGTGTGTGTGTGCGCGCGCACGCGTGTGCGTGTGCGCGTGCGTGTGTTTCAAAGAAGAGAAGGCACTACAGGTATCGGTTTGCTACAGATGTAACCAACGTGCAATTATTCAGATAGGAAAAATCCATTTAGTAGCATCAAAAGTTTGTCTCTTCGAGAAAATACCATCAAAAGAAACCAGTGCTGGATATTGGCATCGAAAAATTCACAAGGCTCTGTAATTAGAAATCAGTTAGATTTTGACTTAGTTACATTGCTAACTAGGATCAAAATAACATTACCTGTCTAGTTGATCCGCAGCTGGTTAGCTCATGGATCTAAGCAAGAGCAAATGATAAAAACTATTGTAGGTTTTATATGTGCCATGATTTCTATGTCGTCGAGGCACATGATATGTAAGATCCAGAAGTGGGAAAAAAGAATATAAGGTGACCAAATCCTCTCCTGTAATGCTGATGCATTAACAGTGGTTGACAAGTGGGCCTATGCCCAACTGTTAGCCACTGCTAATGTTTGGCCATTATAGCAAAGGATATACATCTCCCCTAGCAAGCATTCTGAATTCATCGTCGCTACTTGTCCCTCGCATCGCTGCATCACCTTATTTATCTTTTCATTTGTGAACACCACAATGAAAATTCGCAATTGAATGAAAACACGATGTAATTAACATAAAATCAACCGCCTCCAATTTGCCAAATGTTAACTGAAAGTGAAATTGTTACAACATGTCCATAGCAGATAGAGAGAGCCTACTAGAAAGGTACATAATTGGATTCCATATTATAGCACTAGAAATGAACAAACGGTAACTCAGCAGCAGACCGAGACGAGAAGTGTGGGTGCCGCACCAGGTTCGCCCTGGACACATGCTTGGACACGATGACATTCATGTTATCTGGCATCTCCACAGAGTTGTTGGTCTTTACTGTCTCCTTCTTCTTCGCATTGTACACTTCTAATACATTTCTGCCACCAAGCAGGATATTTCCTTCCTCGTCAGCTGTGGCGGCCACACTCAGCATACTCAGAGGTGGAAAGGGCACCCCCCAATATTTAGTCGATTCCCATGGCGTGGCAACCCGATGCCGCTGCATCCAACTAGCGGCATTGCCATAGTCCTCGAGGAACCACAAGTCGATGTGCTCCTCATTCGAAAAGTCAGCTCCTACAAGGAGCCCTTCCATGGTGAACAGTTTAAGATCTGTACCTGTGGGTGTCGGAGGACCATCCATTTGGCTGAATGTTTCTGACAACATTTCAAAAACCGCCATCTTGGTCTGGCCGGCGAAGGCACCTAGCTGAGGAGGCCAGTGGCAGTGCAAGCTGCCGTGGAGAGCTAGCGGTGTTGTCGCCGCTTTGGCCAGGTAAGACACAAGTGTGTTTATCCCACGAGCCTCAGCGACCGTTGTGTGGATCATCCGCGGTTGAGCCTCCCCTGTGGGGAGAATACACCATGTCCCAGTAACAGCCAAATCCTGACGGCACAACAGACGATATTCACTGAACGGCTGGTGGAAGTAGAAGGCGAACTCTCTTTCATGATCATCCTCATTCGCCAGACGTGGCCACAGCAGATGAAGCTGCAGGAGGTCGGCCCACATCCTCGTCGTGGGGTTGCAGAGGATGTACCGGCCGTCTGCCTTCTTGAACAGGAAGACGCCATCGAAGACGGCGAGCAGAAGCATGCCGCCGTTATGTGTTAACGTTTTAGGGTATCGGATGAGGCTCCGCCGGCTCTCCTCGTTGGCAGACAGGAGGATCGCGTCCAGCACCACGTCGTCCGCCCAGCGGGTGCCTGACGGCCACTCAAGAAGCGGCAGCTGGCGATTGACGTACCGGTACAGGATGACCTCGGCCCGCTGGCGGCGCGCATACTCGGCGAGGAAGGTGTTAGACTTAATCTTGTTGTTTATATGTTTTAGCTAGTTAGCCGTGTAGTGTTAACTTTCAGCATGCACGTGACTGCAAGTAGGAAGATGCAAGTGTAGTGGCCGAGCTGTGCGGCTTGGTGGTAGTGACCGGGGGAGTGATCCGCATGACGTCAATATGCAGAGAGTGGTGGCTAAGTCACGCAAATTAGTGAAGCCCGTGATTAAAGAGTGGTGATCCGCATGCAGAGAGATGTGAGTGCGTGGCCGAGTAGTCGAGCCGCAGTGAATAGTAGAGGTGCATGCGTGTGCGTGGCCGAGTGTGCGGCTAGACGTGGTGCGTGTGTGAGTGCCGGCCTAGACACTGTGTCTATTTAAACTCGTGTAATTAGCAGTGAAGCGAAGAGTGTGCTGTAGTGAAGTGATATGAAATACAAAGAATAAATGCCGTGTTTGTGCTGATGTGCAGCACTAAAATCTTTCTGTGTTCTTGTGCCATTTTTGTGTGCGCGCTTGTGTTCCAAAGGGAGTGACCAAAGAGAGCTGGGCCAAAAGGCGGCCGAATCCATGGTGATGCGGCGCCACGCCTTGTACACGGTGCGGCAGCGGAAGACGTCCTTGGCCGGCAGGAGGAAGAAGATCGCCCGGTAGTTGTCCTCTGTGAGAAGAGGCTCGGCCGCGAGCTCCCTCTCCATCCGCTGGATCGGCCTTTCCCCCACGTCGCTCATCTTTCTTAGAGCGGATCTGGATCCTGCTTGGTGAAGAACAAATCGAGCAGATTATTCAGCTTAGACGTACATGCCCCAGCTTCCGAGAAAGATCGAAGAAAGAAATGGGAACGCAAACTCGGGTTAGAGTTTTTCTCACTCTCACCTACATTGTTCCTGGCCGGTCGTGGCTGAGCGTCCTCGTGCGTGGCGGCGTCTCCCCAAGCGACGGCGCGGAGGCAGTTCCCGCAAGATTCTTCAGTGGTGTGTGAGGGAGAGGGCGGAGCTCAACCAAGTGCTCAAGGAGCCGGCAGATCTGGAGGCCAGGCGGAGGGGAGCTTGGGATCGGGGAGAGAGGAGAAGAAATTTGTTCTCAAGGGAATGACATGGGGAACGGCAATGGGATAGGGAACCCTACTGCACGTTTCGTGCTTATGACAACCGCCATAGGTGAGGCGCTTCCGGTCCGGTGATTGAGGTCCTAGACAGGTCAGCGTGCTGACAGTGACCTAGTGACGTCAGTCTTTCCCAAATCGGTGTGTCGACGATGGAAGAGTCGCGGCAGCCGGAGGAGCCGACGAGGGCTTCGCGACGCGGTGGCCTGTCCGGCTGGTACGTGCTCTTCAACTAGGTCAAACGCCTCGGCCTCCGCCGCACGTCGGTCTTGCTCCCATAGAAGGGGCGGAGCTAGCATATTAGCAATGGTGTCACAGGACACCAACGACTTTTTCTTGCACCCTTGTACACTTTGCTATTTTACACTAGTGACATCAGTAAATTATTGTTAAAAGCGATGGTGACACTATTAAACTTAAATTCTAGCTCCGCCCCTCCAGGCCATAGTCGGAGTCAGATACTTAGATGCGTGCTCTCCTCTCATTGGACACGGCCTTCGACAGTTCGACGGCTGCATGCGGCTCATCCGAGAGGTGACTGCCGAGGAGCCTATTGTGACAGACGGCTCTACAGAAAAGATGATCCATCGACGATAGGATCTTATCGGATGTCACTCAACGAAGCGAGGACTAACATTATAACTCAAGCACGATAAAATATACTACAAACTTCATAAAACCAAAATTTTTGAAAGCGCGAAAGCAATAACCTAAGTTAAACTAGGATCTCCTGCAGACTATGTATAAGATGACATCGAGCTCATATGATGCATTCTCTAGCAACACACAAACAGAAGCGGCGAGTAGGGCTCCCAACAGACATAGCTACTTCGAAGTTGCTTCTGCCAATTGGTCCAGAGGAGAGAGAGAGAAACCACCTGCACAAAACCACAGAGAGCGAAGCGCTGAGCATTCAAATACTCAGCAAGTCTTACCCGTCAACGTGACCAACTACAGCTGACTCTAAAGATATGATGAGTCTAACGCATATGGGATGGCCATTTCCAAAGCCAGCGCTAATATAGTGAGCCTTTATATTTAAGTTTTAGCGGTAAATTAAGTTCACGGAAGATAAATTTAGTTTGCGTTATAAAGCTATATCAAACATGGTTGCCAGGTAATTACCTATAAACTAAGCAAACAGTCATATTATTATTATTGTTGTTGTTGTTGTTGTTGTTAGTAGTAGTAGTAGTTGTTCAGTTATTACTACGACATGACACAGCGAACAAACGGTACTTGTTACTGTGAGGGGCAGCGATTATAATCGATTTACACCAACTAGTAAAACTCAAAATACACGACACGAACGCACTTCTTGAAAGCCGCACGTGACCACCTTTCGCTTAACCCATAAGATCGGTCGAGTAAGCCCACTGCTCTCGAAGCACAGGGTCCTCCATGCGATAATCCCTTTAATCTATCCATGGTTAGACACAAGGCTCTCCTCCGCCACTGCCAAAAGAGAGGTGGAGATCGTCCAACCACTACGGCATTTTGCTACATCGGTTTTCTGGGTCCCATGTCCCCAGTATGCATTCGGTACTGTTCAAACTTGCTCAACAGGGTCACACTCGAATCGGTCCTTAACCGATACAGACAGGGCTACGACACACCGGCCATGAGTCCACACAGAAAACACGCCTCCGTGCCATCCTATCCGATCTCAGGTTAATAGTGTGGTAATGCAGCGACCAGAGTAACAACCTATAGCTCGCGAGTGAGGTTTCTCATTTACTCAACTTCTACCGTCAAAGGGACTTAGCCTAACTCTAAATCAAGTTAACTGTACCAATATATACTCAACATGGGTAATTGGCACTATCATGCAGTCTAAGGTTTCAAAACAATTCCTACAACGTAATACGCAGTACATTAACCATACAATACATAGCGATAAAATAAAATTTTAAAACAAAGTTAATGCACCGGAGCTTGTCTTGGCTTGCTCACAGTTATCTTCCTTAGCAAAAGGAACAACTTCACACTCTCTGAGGTGGCGGTGCAGCTCGTCGGCCGGTTGTCCTCGGCGGTTGCGGCTGGGTCTGGGCCACCAAAATGGTCGACACGGCGACGGGAAGACAGCGGAGGGGTCCTTGGACAGTGGTTCTCACCGGAATATGGCCGACGGCGAGCGGCGGCCGGAGTCGAGGTTCGGCGAGGCCGCAGCGGTGATACGGTCGACGAAAATCCGCGCCGCTGGCTCCTACAGCTTCACAGGAGCAATGAGAGGAGTGACACAAGTGCTAAAGTTGTCGAGGAGGGCCGTGGAAGGGGGCTCGTCGGCGGGGTCGGTGTGGTTCAGCCGCCGGTCGGCGTCGGCTGCGAGAAACCTGCAAATCCGACCACTCAAAGCTTGATTGAACTCTCTGGAGAACGCTCTAGGCATGTAGTAGAAAGGGGGCTAAGCCGAATAGAGGAGAACTCACCGGATTTTGAAAGATTTCACAGAAGAATCGACAGCGGCACCGTGGTTCGGATTTTTGGGGAAAAATCCCAAATCAAGGCCGCTCGCATCAGGCATGTAGGAGGAGCGCTTTTGAGAGGCCCAAGGTGCAGTGGCTCAGCTTGTCGACGAGGAAAGAGGGGCCGGAGGCGGCTTGCCAGGGTGCTCCGTGGTGGCGACAGAGAGAGAGGTGGCGGCCGGAGGTGAAAGAGAAAAATGAGGGAGGAGGAAGGAGCTCGGCCGGGGGAGGAGGGAGGGGGTCGAGCGTATTCATTCGGGAGGGCCACATTCACTCCGTCGTGGCACAATGCACAAGCAAGGGCGCTGGAGGCGGCACCGCTGTCGACTGGAGGTAGAAGAAAGGTGCCCTGGGCGGCTGACAGACGGGTCCCACGGGGATTTCGATTTTTCTGGATTTTCGTTGATTTTCTGCGCTGCTCTCTGTTTTAATCCGAAAGGCATCCTTCCGGGCTCCAAAAATTTTAAAATTTGGTAGCGTGGTAAAACGTTTATAAAGGAACAACTTTTATTTTTGTGTCAAGTTGAAAATCGAAATAAATAAAAAGTTGTTGAATTTCAAAGTCAGGCAAGCTTTTCGGAGAAACATTATTTATTTGAAACATTTAAACCTTAAAAATTTTTACAAAAACTTCTAAAATTCAAGTTTTTGCATGAACTTTCAAGTTAAATTTTTTTTCACATCATTTCATTGAAAGTTTTTGAACTCTCATTTTGAAATTTAAACTAATTTTTGAAACTAGTTGGAATTGTTTAAATTCTTCTTGAGCTCGGTTTTCCATAATTTTGGACATGAACAATTGGCTCTTTTACGTCGAAACACGAAGTGTTACAGCCCTCCCCTCTTAAAGAAATCTCGTCCCGAGATTTACAACAGAAGAGGGAGAAAATAGAACCTCAGTGAAATTGAAGGAACTCCAGAAAGTGCATATGTGGGAATTCTTTGGTCTTCCAAGCTGCTTCGTCTTCGGTGTAGTGGCTTCATTGAACCTTGTAAAATTTCGAGACTTGTTTCTTATCACCTGTCTCTCTGATCAACCTCCTCTCTCAGCACCTCCACACAGGTTAGTCTGGTTGACATTGATTGATATCATCTAATTTGATATCGTTTGGGGCTTTCAAGCATTCCTTCAACAGTGATGTGAGGAAAAGGTCATATACAATGTATAGGTTGTTCACAGTCGTCAGTTAATGCGCAGTGAACTTTGCAATGGCTGGAAACCTCTGTAAAGTAGAAGGCTAATTTATTGTCTGAATCCGAAGGGTTCCTTTCCTACGGGTTTGCCGATACACAGGATCACCAACGGTTAGGATGGATCAATAAGGAGGCAAATTCCTGAGGGTAAATCGAGATTGAGACGAGTCAAATGAGATGGACGAGGATTTCTACGAAAACAAAAATCAAGTAGCACACGAGATCGATAGCAAGGATATGCGGACGATTTACATGGTAACGCGAGGATTCTCTAGGTTCGAGCTGGATAAAAACGAACGGTTTCATGCTCAAAAGAAAATTGACACTATATAGGAGTGCAGGTATCCGTCTCAACTCGAATAGGTTTTGAGACTGGATATTTAGATGAGGAACTCCAAATACAATACTTTTCATCCTGGTTGCGTACTCATGACAATACACCGTCCGTTCAGTAAAATATTACACTTGGTTCCTCGGCCAAGGTCAAAGGAGGAGGTTCTCTCGTTACTAAAATCTGATTTTGAGAAGCGCCATGGGCGAACCGGCACAACTCAAAAGCAAAATTATAATTTCAAGAGCATATTCACTAGCAAATTTCAAGGGTTTAGGATCGACATGAAAGGTTTGGTTAGTGCTACAATCGTGCTACCAGTTGACTGGTAGTGATCACGTTTACCACGAAGGATTCCAAGGATCCGCAACTGCAAGTACTTGATGTGGATTCATTAAGGTATCCTATATGATTGTTTTCTTGATCAAAGATTAAGGATACTAGGAGGCAAAACTAGTATCCTCTAGACAATGATGTTTAAAGGAGTTGTACTCTTGGTACGGTTAAAGGGTACAAGAATGACACAGGGAGGTCAATAGGAGAGGAAATTCTCGTATAAACACGATCATAGGAGAAGGGCTATGGATGATAGCGTGTATCCTCAAGATGGTGGCACACGCTCAAAACTTGGAGTCGATGAAAAAGTTGGTGACCAAAAGGTTATAAAGGATTTTGAGAAGTTACCTACACTACTTTGAAATTAGGTGGGAAAGTAATCAAAAGGAAGTAATCCAATATCACAAAGTGATAACTAAGAAGATGCCAAGAAAGAAAACCAATAATTTAAAGCTATTTGCTCATCAAGGTAAGGACATCCAACGAATAACACGCAGATCCTTTTAGACGAGATGGGGTTTTATGATGTATTCAAGATTATAACGAATTTGTATTCTCAGGCAAAGTTTAGATAGACGGGCTCATATATGACGTGCCAACAGGGATGTAAAATTTAGAAAGGGCAAGGAACTTGGCAGTACGAATCGAATGGCATGGGTTAACATGTCTCTCATGACGAAATGCATCAAGGTTATGGTGCACATGAGGAGATATGCATGCATAATGACATAGTGCTTATCATGATGCATATGAGACAAAGCATAATGATGGTGCACCATGATACATAATGGCGCACTTGAATGATGCATAATGCATATGTCGTGATGCATTATGAAATTTTCATGCATATGCTCAATGATGCAAAATGAAATGCCCCAAGATGCATGATTGCAACCAATGGATAGGTGTAGAGCATGCAATTAGAGGTATCGCTCATGTCATCTCTCAGGGACAGGAGGGGCTCATAACAATGGTTTGAACTTCGAGGTATGATCTAGAAGGTGGCAAGATAGATTTCACGGGAGGAAAAGATAGAAACTTGCTGATTACAAGGAACAAGTCATACAAGCTGAGAGCATTATGACAGGTTGTTGATCAACCACAATGGGTTGCCGATTGACCAATATTCCTATTAAAAGTAAGAATGAAAGATTAGGAGTAATTATTAGAACACACGGGTAGTGAAAACAAAGGAGCGTCAATTCTGTCCAGGATTAGCAGCAGTCACAAAAATTGGATTTAAGCACTTATAGAGGCAGAACCGAGATTGGAGCTGAATAACAAAGTTGTATAGGACTTCCATAGCTTTCCAACGGATATTCACTTGTCCCCATATGATAAAAAAATCAGGAGATAAGCTCTTCGAAGGATGACAGTCAATGTGCTGAAATTTTGTTCTGGATAGATTGAAGTCTTAACGTAGCTTGGACGTCTAACTGGGTTTGTGCCGCAAATTTTAAAGAACATGACTACCAAACCTGTAGGGAATGTCATAACCTTTCTATACAGTCCTTAATCTTGAAAATCAAAGGGCTTGAAGTCAAGGAATTCGGCATGGTCGCAGATTTATTGAACAGATGCACCTCAAGTTACCTCGAAATACTCATGGTGGAGGTAGGAACACAAGGTTTGGGCAACAATTTAGAAAGTACAGACACTCAAAATTTAATTCTTGTATTTGAAAATTGATGACAGGCAATCATGGGCTAGAAGGGCCAAGTGAAAATTACCATGTTGCCTAGTGGAGTTTTGAAATGGGCTTCTTGAGCCTGCTCTTTCTACGACTAAAGCATAGCCGCAATAATTTGTATCAAGGTTGGGTCAAGATACAGGCATTCCTATACGCTGACCGCTTAGACCTTCTTCATCTTCTTCGAGCATACAAACCAGTCTACTAAAATTCTAATCTTCGGGCCAATCACCTAGTCTTTAGAAGCACAAGGGTTCCACAAATTTCTAGACAATATAATCTAACTGCAATGGCAGTTGAAATTCAAAGCGGCTTTGCCCCAAAGTTGGTTGGGTCAAAACTTTTCAAACTTTTTAAAACTTTTAAACAAGATAGGAGATTTCTTTTTAGATGATTTGGTTATTTACGATTTTTAAATGCAAATGCTCAATATGCAATCGTCCTATCAATCTTCACTAAAACAAAAACTGGCCAATATAGTTGACCTACGTGACTTCAGTGGCACACACGATCTCCTAAATTCTACACGATCTAAGGATTGGCAGTTAGCACACTCAGACAACAGCCACCTGATCAGTCAAAACTAATATAGTCCTTATTTGGGCTAAAACTAAGGGTTTTCAGCGTAGTTAGCTTTTCAAAAATAGCTTTAAAGTCGTATTGTTCCCGATATTGCTCTGATACCACGCTGTGACAAACCGCCCCACAGAAGAGATGATCCATCGACCATAGTATCTTATCGGGTGTCACTCAGCGAAGCGAGGACTAACAGTACAACTCCAGCACGATAAAATATACTACAAACTGTTGCTTAAGTTCATAAAACCAAGATTTTTGAAAGTGCGGAAGCAATAACCTGAATTAAACTAGGATCTCGTGCAGACTATGCAAAAGATGACATCGAGCTCATATGATGCATCCTCTAGCAGCACACAAACAACAGCAGCGAGCAGGGGTCCCAACGGACATAGCTACCTTTGAGGTTGCTTCTGCCAGTTGGTCCAGAGGAGGGAGAGAGAAACCACCTGCACAAAACCACAGAGAGCGAAGCCCTGAGCATTCAAATGCTCAGCAAGTCTTACCCGTCAACGTGGCCAACTACAGCCGACTCCAAGGATATGATGAGGCTGACTCACATGGGATGTCTATTTACAAAACCAGCGATAATATAGTGAGTCCTTATATTCAAGTTTTAGCGGTAAATTAGGTTCACGGAATATAAATTTAGTTTGCGCTATAAAGCTATATCAAACATAGTTTCCAGGCAATTGCCTATAAACTAAGCAAATAGTCATATTATTGTTGTTGTTGTTGTTGTTGTTGTTGTTATCATTATTATTAGTTCAGTTATTACTACGACATGACACAGTGAACAAGCGGTACTCGTTACTGAGGGGCAGTAATTATAATCGATTTACACCAGCTAGGAAAACCCGAAGTACACGACACGTACGCGCTTCTCGAAAGCCGCACGTGACCACCTTTCGCTCAACCCATAGGATCGGTCCGAGTAAGCCCACCGCTCTGAAAGTGCATCTATACCCTTAGTGGGTTTTGGTGAATTGAATGACAACATGATTAAAAGACTAACATTATTTGTTGAGTTGATGAGCAGGTTGTTTGTCCTAAAAGAGTATTGAAATATCTTGATTCATGATGACTGTCATATCCCTTTCAATCAAGAATACATTGATCCCAAGTCAAAGTGAAGTTATTACAAGCCAAGAGTGAGATCAAGAAATATGTGTACTCTAAGTGAAGATCCCATCAAAAGGTCACTTGTCACATGAAGAATGAAGAGGTATTCATCCTAAGTCAAGTGAAGAAGAAATAAGCAAAATGAGGTTAAAAGCTGTGAGTGCCTAAAGATTTAAGAAAGGTCTCAACAAGAAGCTACTTGACTTGCGATGATAAAAGTGGGTGTCAAGAAAATCAAGAGAAGCAAAGACAAGCAAAAAGAGAGATCAATACTTATGATGAATCAAATTAAAGATCTCTACATGAAGCTACTTGACTTGCAAAGATTGAAGTTGATGTCAAGGAAGCCAAGAGAGGTTGTGCTAAGAAAAAATAAGATCAAGAGTTATGATGGATTATATTTAAGATCTCAACCAAAAGGCCCTTGATTTGTGAAGTTGACATCAAAGAATTCAAGAAGCATTCATTGAAGATACAAGCAACATTTGACTCAAGTTAGTGAGAAAGTGAAGGATTAACTTGACGGTGTCGTGATGGACTAGGAAAGGGAGAAGGGCAAGAAGGAGTCTTGGCACCGAAGAACTTTAGTACCGGAGAAGGACAAGTTGAGTTGAATCGTGATAGACCTTTCAAGCTACAAGGAGTCATATTTTGCTAAGTGTCGATATTTGATTGAAAAAGAAGAAAAGAAGTATCTTGGAAGCATTTAGTGGATATTGATCACATGGATTGAAAGTTTCCAAGATTACTAGCTCAAAACGGAGTAGCTCAAGCAAAACGTGTGTTGCTCATGCTCAAGAAGCAATTTTATGAAGAAGTGGCAAGATTCAAGAATCGAAGCTCAAGGTGTTCATTATAGCTTTTTATTTATTTCTTGAGTATAAGTTTGCCGCTCTATTAAGAGGGATGCAACATAGATTAAAACATAATCTCAGTGCTCATGGACACCCAAGTGAGAAGAGAGAAACACAATGGCCATACACCTTCATAAGTTTTGCTGAGACAGAAAAAACCGAAAGTTCCGGTTTTCCAAACCAAAAGTTCCGGTTCCGACAGTTTCTAGCAAAATCAGCTAAGTCTCCACCGGAGTGTCCGACACTTGCTCGGAGTGTCTGAGCAGCCCTCTCTGTGGTCGAGGTTTTATCCTCCGGAGTGTCTGGCACTTTGTCGGAGTTCTCAAACCAGACGTTCCGGTTCGGTTAATCGGAAGTTCTGGTTTTCCTTAGGTTGTATCTAACGGCTAGTTTCTTCTGAAAACCGGAAGTTTCGGTTTTCCCAGTTTCAGCCCCAACGGCTAGTTTTTTGAGGGAGTGGTTTAAATACCTCCTCTCTCCCCTTAGTGGTAGCAGCTGGTATTGCCCACGTCATAACTGAGCCAAAGTATTCTAGAGCTCTCCTCAACCCTTCTTTGTGAGGCTTGTGTGATTTGAGAGTAATCATAAGTGTTGGGTTGAGATATTGCTTTTTGAGAGAACATTTGAGCACTCCCATCCATTGAGCACTTGAGCATTGAGTTGCAAATCCGTGAGCATTTGTTACTCTTGGAAGTGAAGCCTCCTAGACAGCTAGGCGTCGCCCAGTGAGCCACCAAGCTTGTGGTGTGTCATGGAAAAGTTTGTGAAGGCCCGCTTCACCTCCGCAAAGGAAGAAGCAAGATAGTGATTTGAGGGAAGTGGTTGAAAGAGACCCGGCTTGGAGTTGGCCTTGTGAGCAGCTCAAGCTTCCTCAACGGAGACGTAGACGACTTGGGAGCAAGTTGTTGAACTTCGGTGAAACAATTCCTCGTGTCTTTGCTTTGATTTGCATTTCTTGTTTTATTAAGTTGTGCTTGTGACTAACCCTTGATTCTCTGTGAATCAAGTAGCAATCTTGTTCCTTGTACTCTTTTAGGGGTGCTTTGCAAGTTTCTCGAGAAATCTCTCAAAGTTCAGGTTTATCCCTCTGTCCCGAGAAAACCGGAAGTTTCGGTATCATAAACCGGAAGTTTCGGTTTAGGCGTTTACTTACTGTGCTATCCAGGCAAAACTGAAAGTTCTGGTTTTACAAACCGAAAGTTCCAGTTTTGGCAGTTTTAATTTCCGCTGCAAGTTTATGTTAATTTTCAGGAACGCCTGTTCACCCCCCTTTAGGCGACATCTAGGTCCTTTCACGCTCCCGAGCACAGGATCCTCCATGCGATAATCCCTTGGATCTATCCATGGTTAGACACAAGGCTCTCCTCCGCCGCCGCCAAAAGAGAGGTGGGGATCGTCTAACCACTATGGCATTTTGCTATGTCGGTTTCCTGGGTCCCATCTCCCCAGTATGTATTCGGTACTGTTCAAACTTGCTCAACAGGGTCACACTCGAATCGGTCCTTAACCGATACAGACAAGGCTACGACACACCGGCCATGAGTCCACACAGAAAACATGCCTTCGTGCCATCCTATCCTCTGTCCGATCTCAGGTTAATAGTGTGGTAATGCAGCGACTAGGGTAACAACCTATAGCTCGTGAGTGAGGTTTCTCATTCACTCGACTTCTACCGTCAAAGGGACTTAGCCTAGCTCTAAATCGAGTTACATGTACCAATATATACTCAACATGGGCATTTGGCACTATTATGGAGTCTAAAGTTTTCAAACAACTCCTACAACGTAATGCGCAATACATTAACCATACAATACATAGTGATAAAATAAAATTTTAAAACAAAGTTAATACACCGAAGTTTGCCTGGGCTTGCTCACAGTTAGCTTCCTTAGCCAAAGGAACAACTTCACGCTCTCTTGGGATGAGTCGGGTCTTATATGACATGATATGCAAGAAATCGAGTTACGATAGTTTTTAATCTTCAAATGATATCATATGCGATGATAGCTTTTTATTTTCAAAAGTTGGCTAGTAAATTTAGTTATAAAACTTCTTTTAAAATGGTTTTTGAAAACATAAAATATAATTTTAGTTGTTCACAAAATCAGAAAGGTTATAAAGGAATTTTTGAGAAATTTTTAGGATTTATTGAAATCAAATGGATTTATAATGAATTAAATGCTATTTAAACTAAATAAAACATTTACAAAAGTATTTTTAATGAAATTAAATATACAATTTTTATAAAACATAAAGTTTGACTAAAGAAACAAAAAAGTAAACTTTTTAATATTTTATCATGCCAAGGAATAATGATAATGCATTAATAAATTATTATATAATCTGAATTATGTAAATTAATTTTATGCATAAAATGAAAATAGTTAGCTTCAGAATATACTTCTAGTTGAGAGGATCCTAACAAAATTTATTTTATAATTTTTCGAGCTAAGATGAATTTTCTACGGGTTTTACAAGTTCAAACCAATTTCTGATCAATTAAATAAATCATTTTGAAATAATAAAATAATTCTAGCCAGGTGGGCCACGTGGCAGCCTCTAGACGTAGCCACAATGTGGTCCACAAAGTTCAGCCGCACGGGATCGGTGGCCCATGGTCACACCGGATCCAGCGGCAAGGCCAACTAGGCCGGCCACGGCCGAGGTGGCCGTCACGGCGACGCAGCTCGCCGGCCGGCTGTCCTCGGCAGTTGCAGCTGGGTCTGGGTCACCAAAATGGTCGACGGGAAGACAGCGGAGGGGTCCTCGGAAAGTGGTTCTCACTGGAATATGGCCGACGGCGAGTGGCGGCCGGAGTCGAGATTTGGCGAGGCGGCAGCGGTGGTCGGTCGACGAAAACCGCGCCGTGGCTCCTACAGCTTCACAGGAGCAAGGAGAAGAGCGACACAGGTGCTAAAGTTGTCGAGGAGGGCCGTGGAAGGGGGCTCGTCGGCGGGGTCAGTGTGGTTCAGGCGCCGGTCGGCATCGGCTACGAGAAACCTGCAAATCCGACCACTCAAAGCTTGATTGAACTCTCTGGAGAACGCTCTAGGCGTGCAATAGAAAGGGGGCTAAGCCGAATACTGGAGAACTCACCGGATTTTGAAAGATTTCACAGAAGAATCGACGGCGGCACCATGGTTCGGATTTTTGGGGAAAAATCCCAAATCAGGGCCGCTCGCATCAGGCATGGAGGAGGAGCGCTTTTGAGAGGCCCAAGGTGCAGTGGCGCAGCTCGTCGACGAGGAAAGAGGGGCAGGAGGCGGCTTGCCAGGGTTCTCCGCGGTGGCATCAGAGAGAGAGGTGGCAGCCAGAGGTGGAAGAGAGAAATGAGGGCGGAGGAAGGAGCTCGGCCGGGGAAGGAGGGAGGAGGTCGAGCGTGTTCATTCGGGAGGGCCACGTTCACTCTGTCGTGGCGCACATGCACAAGCAAGGGTGCAGGAGGCGGCACCTGGCCTGTGTGCTGTCGACTGGAGGTAGAAAAAAGGTGCCCTGCGCGGCTGACAGACGGGTCCCGTGGGGATTTAAATTTTTCTGGATTTTCGTTGATTTTCTGTGCTGCTCTCTGTTTTAATCCGAAAGGCATCCTTCCCGTTCTCTAAAATTTTTAAAATTTGGTAGCTTGGTAAAACTTTTATAAAGGAACAATTTTTATTTTTGAGTCAAGTTAAAAATCGAAATAAATAAAAAGTTATTGAATTTCAAAGTCAGGCAAGCTTTTCGGAGAAACATAATTTATTTGAAATCTTTAAACCTTAAAAATTTTACAAAAACTTCTAAAATTCAAGTTTTTGCATGAAATTTCAAGTTAAAAATTTTTTTCACATCATTTCATTGAATGTTTTTGAACTCTCATTTTGAAATTTAAACTAATTTTTTGAAACTAGTTGGAATTGTTTAAATTCTTCTTGAGCTCGGTTTTCCGTAATTTCGGACATTAACAATTGGCTCTTTTACGTCGAAACACGAAGTGTTACACCTATTTACCATGCCAATTCACTCATTCTGTGCAGCTCGAGGGGCAGAAGACGGCAGCCATTGAGATTGTTCAGCAGTTCGATTGGGCTTGTGGATCGTGTGCTGCGGCTCGATCGTCTGTGTACAGCCTTCCAATGCTAACCCGCGGTACAGGTACTAGCTAGGATGTTTCCTTGCCCTCATTGTTCTGTCAGATTCAAAAATATGGTCTTGAGTCTGAAAGGTAACTTTTTTCAAAGTCATTTTTTAATCTTGTATAGTTGATTCTCCCATTCACGGTGATTATCCATCTCTTTTGCTTTAAAAGGACGAAATTTTCTACTGCTCAATCAGTTTGAGGAGTTGGCTCAAATTCTGTTCATTCTGTGTCAAATGATCAAATTCGGGAGACTGCTATGTTTCTTTTTTAGCTAGATTGAAGCCCTCTCAAAACATATGGACTCTTGTACTAACGCTGTCTCTCTTTTTAATGTCAAAGAGAGTCCATTCTATGTTCCTGTTCCAGTTCAGTAATAAGTCAATGATATGTCCAGTATTGAACAGTGAAGAGACTTAGAGTCTTAGATAGAGACCAACTCATGCAAATCTTATTGTGTGTCATTTGTAGCCTCACTACAAGGATGCACGCCGGTAAAGCTTCATCCTGATGGGAGCAAGCAGTTCTTGCAGGAGTATTATGAGGATGTTAGTTTAGAATGAAAATTAAGTTAGAAGAACAGATTGAGGGTACCACGGTCAATTCGGGCTACCTGGAATCAAAGAAAAAACTAGCTACACTTACAAACAATGTGTTAGGTGTAAAAAAACTTAGATGCGAGTTATGCATTTCTTCGATCATATCATATGGGCCAAAGTGTATTAGGGATCAGATCATCAGAATTCAACTACTACTCAAGTCTTAGATGACTACAGTGTACCAACTGACATCTCTGAATTTCCTCCCAATATGTCGTCCTACTCTAGCCACAACATCCATATATGAAATGTTCCGATATTTCATTACTTCAACAGAGAACGGCATGGCCAGTCACATCCAGAACGTAATGGTGAACACAAAGTCATGATCTGGAATAACTGCCACTAGAACATCCTATGGATCGAGGTTTGCAACGTTCTTCAGTCTTGGGGTTGTATGCTCCTCTATCTGTAATTTGAAAACTATCTAAAACCTAGGAAGAAAATTTTCATGGGAATATCAGAAGTATCGCCTTTATCAATGAGGTCTAAAATAATAGAAATGAATGATAGTTCATCACTAATTGTGTTTAATTAATCTAAATTGCTTTGTTTGTTTATATAACAAGACTTATATTAAACATACTTTATCAAAAAATTGTGTTAACTATTTTTAACTTTGTTTACCAAAAATTCTTGTTTATCAGTGACCTCCGAAATTTACTGCTTGCGAAAAACCAACAAAATCCTCCAGCAATTTACAAAGCATAGCTAATGCATGGTTATTGGCAACGAATGAGCTTCTTTATGATTCTATCAACACATCAAATTGAATCAGTGCCAAATGCAACAGCGAATCAAGAAATTCTCTCCAACACTGCAAGGGAAAAAAAGGGTAAGATGAACCCTACTGACGCATTTCAGAAAAAATCTGGTGTTACCAACGATTTTAATCCTATATGTTGTATTTTTATAGGCTGTATTAATTAAAGTGGCTGTTCAGACAATTGATCCTGCTACATTCGTTGCACTCATAGTTATTCTACTTCTAATAATTCCTCTTACATACCACTGTTGTATCTGTGTTTTGTACTGGAACTAACTTGCCATATTATACAAATAGCTATGAACATTATGGTTTTTTTTTTATGTTTTCCCCCACAAAGGATGTTCTGCATTTATCCTTTTTTCTATGTCTTGCTGCTTGCCTATCATTGCTATATTTTTTTTTGCATTATTAACCGGCGAATGATTGCAAATATCACATGATCACATTAATTTAACAGTGTTTGTCGACCTCTTACTCACCAGCAACTGGTAAGTCTTAGTGTTGTGATCCGTATGTCGCTTTATTGTATATTAACAGCCACTATACATTTTCTTAAGTTTTCCATCTGATGGATTGGGTCTTCAGATATATTTTTTATATCCTGTGGATCTATAATTTTTTACATGTTTTTGTTTACTGTTGTTGTTTCATCTATAGGACATTTACATTGCCTTTCCATGATTTTTACAGGGGCAAAGGGCATAAACACCTACGTCATTGTTTCTACAAGTATAACAAAAAAAATACTAAGTTGATGGGAACAATAGAACACTCTGGTACGGTTTACAATTATTAGAGCTTAGTTCCACTTACACAGTTGTTTCACAACTGAAAAAAGGTTTATGAAAGTTTAACTGTTGCTCTATACTCCGTATATATACCTGCAGTCACTGAATATACATGCTTCGAAGACCATATGTGCCGAGTACTGGCCAGATCAGACAGGAGGAAATGAAATAGCAAGTTAGATCGTGAAGAACGTGTGTTCCTTAACGGCAAGTACTCCCTCCGTTCTTATAAATTGATGTCGCTGTTGACTTCTAACATTAACTTTAACTTTTCGTCTTATTCAAAAAAAATTAACAAATATCATATATTTTGTTATGATTTGATTTTTATTAGAGTTATTTGAATCACAACTTAAAAATTTACACATTTGAACTAATTTTTTGAATAAAATGAATGATCAAATTTAATGTTAAAAGTCAATGACAGCATCAATTTAAAAACGGAAAGAGTACATTCTTTCTTACCTGATGCTATATAAGCCTCCAGATTCTTGCCCTAGTGCTTTGTTTCATATAATCCATCGCTGGTTGGCTGGCGACAGCAAATAAAAAACCGGAGTATTATACTTAAAAGCCAACTACCACATTTCAGCAGAAGTTTGATAGGAGTAGAACTTTTTGGGCCTTCCAATAGAATGTGTAATGAGGATATATGAACTGCAAAAAAGTTCTCTATGGTGTCAATGTGTATGTGCACCTATGTACGAGTAGTAGATCGATTTCCCATTACTGGATATATATGTGGCACCGGTACCGAGCTGTGACACAAGCAGTAGTCCGCGGTTGGACGAAGAGAGAACCTGTAAAAACAAATAGAAATGTAGGAGTAGATCTGATTGTAGAGAATGCATCTACATTTTTTTGGTCCAAACCTGAAGCAGTTCATGCCCGATTTTTTAAGAGCTGCCAAATAGAGACCGCATTTTCTTGCACTTGAACAATATAGCTCAGGACGGCTTTAGGTTCAATGTTCTTGTTTTCTGGCTTAATGGATACATAAAATAGGGGAATCTAGCATAAGAAACAGCGAGAGGCACCATTTGAAGAGAGGTTCAGGGACACTTTCTGAGCTGGAGGGTAATGGATTTTATGTTCAAATCCAGCGAATTTCAATTAAATTGGATAAACATAGAGAAAGTTATGGATACATGTACGTATGCTTATATCAGGAGTTTGTTTCTTCAGATAACGGAATAGGAGTAGTTCCACGCCTCTACATCGTTCAGGCTTACTATTAGGAGTTTATTTCTGTCTGAGACGACTTCGACGCTGACGCTAAGCTTGAAGCTAAACTTCACGACGTTCACATGGAAGCACAACAGATTGTACTGGATACAGGCGGTAACAGATCGTAGATCTTGAGACTAGAAGCGGAGGAAGCAGGGCCCAGGAGCTTCGAGATCATGCTCATGAGCGTTTTGGAAACTGGCAGCTTTCTGGATGATGTATTCAGCTGACAAAAATAACGCATGATCTTAGCTTGTATCCAACCCCGCTCCAAAACAATAGATTGATGGGCTTGTTTGGCTTCTGGTCATATATTCAGCTTGCTTCGTTTATTATCTTTCCTAATATTATTTCTGGATTATACTCGAGCTCAAGCATGAATTAGGCAAAAAACTTTTCTTTTATTTCCCAACCCCATTTCCTATTTGATAAACAGCGCCTGAAGCCACGAACCAGCAAAAGACATGGGAATCAAAACCCACTGCTGTTCCTCATCATCGTGTCGAATAAAAAAATGTACTCTAGGTTAACATAAAATTGGGAAAACACAATAACATACGAAGCTTTCAAGTGAACACGTAGCAAGTGACTACAAAATGTTGTTGAAGATTAGTAAAAGCATTTAGCGGGATTTGTAGCCTAAAGTTGAGGAAAAAAAGACCTGAAGAGAGAGCACACGAGTAGATCCAAAAGGACCGATACTTTTTTGGTCCTTCTCTGTCTCTTTTCTTATTCACTTAGACTTTTACACTTTACTCCCTAATTTATTCTATAATTACAAATAATACACACCAATACTCCCTCTCAAGATGGGGCAAATACATCATATAGACCCATCTAATTGCCACAAAATGCAGAAAAAGTTTTCTCTGGAAGTCCTTTTGTTAAAATATCAGCTATTTGACTGGCAGAATTTATATATGGCAAACAAATTATCCCTCCATCAAGCTTCTCCTTAATAAAGTGACGATCAATCTCAATGTGCTTAGTACGATCATGTTGCACAGGATTATTAGCTATATCAATAGCTGCTTTATTATCACAGTATAACATCAAAGACTTGCTCTTAAATAGCCTCAATTTCATTAATAGGATTCGCATCCATAATAATTCACACACGCCTTGGACCATAGCACGATACTCAGCTGCGCAGCTGTAGATCTTGCTACAACGCTTTATTTTTTACTTCTCCATGAGATCAAGTTGCCTCCAACATAAGTACAATATCCAGAAGTTGAACTTCTATCATCCACTGAACCAGCCCAATCAACATATGTGTAACATTCAACTTGCAAATTCCCTTGACGAGTATATAGGAGTCCTTTGCCGGGACAGCCCTTAAGATATCTCAAGATCCGATACACAGCATTCATATGAGACGATTTAGGATTATGCATATATTAACTTACCAAGCTCACAGCAAATGCAATATCAGATCGTGTGTGAGAAAGATAAATAAGTCTTCCTACCAACCTTTGATATTTTTCTTGATCCACCGCACTCCCCATATCTTTATGCAGCCGGTGATTTTGTTCAGTAGGAGTTGCTGCAGGTCGACATCCGAGCATGCCAGTTTCTTTTAACAAGTCTAGGACATATTTCTGCTGACATAGGAAAATGCCTTTAGGACCACGAGAGATCTCTATTCCAAGAAAATATCTTAGATGTCCCAAATCTTTAACTTCAAACTCCTGTGCAAGATATTTCTTCAAGCCTGAAATTTCAACAGAGTCGTCTCCTATGATCACAATATCATCCACGTATACTATCAGAATTGAAACTTTATTTGTGGCATGCTTATAGAAGAGTGTATGATCAGCAATACTCTAAGTATATCCTCTTTTGAGCATTGATTGTCTAAAGCGATCAAACCAAGCTCTTGGTGATTGTTTTAACCCATACAAAGAACAATGCAATCGTAACACTTTTCCTCTAGTTTGATCTGTTTCAAAGCCAGGAGGAATATGCATATATACTTCTTCGTGAAGATCACCATGAAGAAATGCATTCTTTACATCTAATTGATAGATTTCCCAATCCAAGTTAATTGCACAAGATATAAGTGTTCTTACTGAATTCATCTTAGCAACAGGTGCAAAAGTCTCATCATAATTAATTCCATAAGTCTGGGTATAGCCTTTTGCTACAAGACGAGCCTTGTATCTATCCACCTTGCCTTCAGGCGTATGTTTAATTGTGAATACCCATTTACACCCAACAGGTTGCTTACCTGATGGTAGATCCACAAGCTCCCAAGTTTTATTTTTCTCCAAAGCCCTCATCTCTTCCAACATTGCTTCCTTCCATTTGGGATCCTCTTTAGCTGATTTCCAGTTAGTGGGAATTGATATAGAGTTCAAAGAGGCAATAAAACTCTGGAAGGTTCTGCTACAGTTTTTGTAGGAAATAAAGTTGGCAATATTACGTTTATACCCTACACAATCCTTAAGTCGAGCTGGGATATCAGTGGCTCTAGATGGCTTTCTCAAAGCAATAGGTATATCATTTGTAGGAGAGAGTTGAGCAGGTGGTTGATCATCAGCTTGCTCACTTGAACTAGGTGGAGCAATATGACAAGGGGATAGAGAATTGGTACCTGGGACATCATGCATATGGGACTCTATTTCTTGGTGAAGGCAGTGACGAAGTTGCACTAGCTACCAACATGTCTCTATGTCAAGAATTATTATTACTTCATTACAGGCTTGGACACCCATCTTTTGCTGCTATGTCTCATATTTATCCTACTATTTTCAACTCATGTTATAAGGAGTCTCTTGTATGTGATGCATGTGAGTTCGCTAAACATACAAGAGTTCCTTATCCTAGTTTGGGCTTGAGAAGCCACAAACCATTTGATGTTATCCATTCTGATGTTTGGGGTCCATGCGAGGTGCACTATGTTTTTGGACAAAGATGGTTTGTAACGTTTATTGATGTTTTTGGACAAAGATGGTTTGTAACGTTTATTGATGGTTTTAGTCGCTACACTTGGTTTTATTTATTGAAACGTAAAAGTGATGTTGTTATGGTTCTTAAAGATCTGTGTGCTTTCATTAAGAATAAATTTGGTGATATTGTTAAGGTTTTACGTTCTGATAATGGCATTGAATATGTTAACCAGGAATTTGAGCAGTTCCTTGCTGCCAATGGCATTGAACATCAAACCACCTGTGTTAACACTCCAGAACAAAATGGTGTTGCAGAACGAAAAAACAGACATTTGCTTGAGGTTGCTCGATCTTTGATGTTTACTATGAATGTTCCTAAGTTTCTTTGGGGAGAGGCAATAAAAACTGCTGCATATCTAATAAATCGCATGCCTCTCTGCATTCTTGGTAACAAGTCTCCTTCTCAGTTACTCTTGAGTTCAAATGATTTTATTGTTCCCCCAAAGGTGTTTGGGTGTGTGTGCTTTGTTCATGACTACAGGAATAATGTTGGCAAACTTGACCCTAGTGCTATAAAATGTGTGTTTGTTGGATATTCTCCTACTTAAAAGGGTTATAGATGTTGGTGTCCATCTGAACATTGTTTTTTTGTCAATATGGATGTTACATTTCGTGAATTTGAACCTTTTTATGCCCCAACCAATGATACTAGAATTGCTATATCTCCAACTGAAGTGCAACAAGGGGAGAGCAATAGTGGAAGTATTTCTGTGGGCTCTATTATCGTTCCTACTTCAGGTATTCCTCAAAGTGATAACTCTAATAAAAGTCAGGGGGAGTCTATTGATGCTGATGGAGGTGTCAACTCTTGTCATGGAGACAACCCAAATAGTTTGCCTTCCCAAGAAATAGAGTCCATCACGCACAGTCCCGGTCCCAAGAATTCTCCCTGTCCCTAACTCCTGAAAAGCACAGTGAGAAGGATCAAACCAACCTCTACAATTGAGAGATTTTGTAACTGAGCTGACTGACAAGAGATTAACTGAAAAATTAGGAACATGTAAGACTAGTGACAAGGATAAAGTTTTAGTGCACTGGACAGATCCACGTCCTGTGATAGAAGCTGTGGATCCATCTGCAACACGCACTTTATCGTTACCTGAACAAAGAGTGTAGAAAGTGAAGAGATTAGATTCTCCAGTCATATGATTAATGGCTCTCGAGTCAATAATTCATGAATTAGTTTAGGTTGTAGATGCAGGGGATTTGTGAGGCAATGTACCTTGAGATGATGCATAAAAACTAGAATCGGGGGTAGAGGAATCCCGTGTGGAAGACATGCCTTCAGAGAGTTTGAGTTTGGATTTATACTCCTTAAGAGCTTGCATATCTACCATTGGAAGCTTCCCTTCAGGCTCAGCATGGTTTGCTTGACTCCAGTTCCTACCTTGTGCTCCCCCTGGTTGAGATCTTCCCTTTTTCCACCCAGGTGGAAAGCCATGTAACTTAAAGCATTTTGCTTTTATATGACCTTCATAACCGCAATGATCACAGATTGGTTTTTTTCTTTCTGTGATTAAATGAGGAGTCATGTGTACGACCACCCTTCACAGATAAAGCAGCACGGGCATCAACAGATCCACGATCATCCACTGCTGGATTTTTCAACCTAGTTTCTTCCTCTCTAATGCTAGAAACTATATCATCCAAACTTGGCCACTCAGCCATTGAGAAGATAAGTTGTCGGCGAAGGTCAAATTCTTGATTCAGACCATCAAGAAATAGCTTGCTCACAAAGGACTGGAACCAAGAGTGATGAATAGCCAAATCCCTTTTGTCAACAGGTTCAAACGGATGATAATAATGCAAATCTCTGTATAATATTTTCATCTCACCTGCATATTCAGTCACAGACCTTATACCTTGCCTTAAACATAACAGTTCATGCATAGCTCGAGTTGCTTGCATTTTATTGCTTTTCCCTGAAAATTGTGTTTCTAAAGCAAGCCAAACTTCTGCCACTGTTTCCAGAGTTTCAACTTGTTCACCTATTTTTGTCTCTATACTACCCAACAGCCAAACAAGCACTCTTTCATTAATCTATTTATCTTCCATGTCGGCTCTCTTTTCTTTTTGTCCATCCATGCCACAGAGTAAGTAGTCATATCCATGAGAACCTAAAATTAATTTAGCATGTCGAGCCCAACTAACATAATTTTCTGGCCCTGAGAGTTTCACTGGATTAGGCTCTAAAGCATACTTCACAATTTCTGAAGTCACCCTGGGTTGCTCAATTATCTTACTAAAAAGTTGACAGAGTTTCTCTACGCTAGCATCTTGTTTCTCTCCACTCTTTTCAGCCATTACAATCACTGTGGCACAGCAAAAAAACAAGTGAAGAAGAACAACCCCTACGTGGATCTGTGCTGCACCACTCCCAAAAGCAACTCACCAGAACCAGGAGCACAAGGATAGCAAAGATCTCCTGCTACTTGCTTCGACCAAAACAGTGCGGAGGCTCTCTCACGTCAGGTCCCAAATCACAAATTCCAGTGCCCAAATCAACAGCAAGAGAAGGGGGTCCACAAGATTAACCCGCTCTTGATACCATGTTGAAGATTAGTAAAAGCATTTAGCTGGATTTGTAGCCTAAAGTTGGAGAAAGAAAGACCTGAAAAGAGTGCACACGAGTAGATCCAAAAGGACCGATATTTTTTTGTCCTTCTCTGTCTCTTTTCTTATTCACTTAGATTTTTACACTTTACTCCCTAATCTATTCCATAATTACAAATAATACACACCAATAAATGTCAACATGGGCAAAACATATATTCTCTTTAACTTCTATTTCTCTGCAACCACATGCATGCACGTTGTGTCACATCATCAACGAACCTACGGCCGTTCGATCTTAAGCTTCCATTTGATCATATCCGTTTGTTTATTCTAAACCATCTTTCCTCTCCAGAGTGCCATATCACACATCCTCTAATTACATAGTTTCATTTAATAAGCACTAGACCCATCATATTCCTCCATCACGGATGCGCATCGTCTGCTGGAACAACGGATTAATGGAGAGGAGCACTGTTTCAACAGTGATATGAGGCTTGAACTACATTGACTTGCATTAGAAAATTGTTGTTTACTGTTACAAACAGCGTCGCAGAGTATTTAAAATGGTTGCTGTCCTGTAGCGGTGTTTCTGTAGCAGTTGGTGTAGAACGTTATTTTTCTATCGGACGGTTGTGAAAGTGCTAATTATTTTCCTTCCCCCATTCACCTATAGCACATTTTATTATGTTGCTTTTGATAACCTAAAAATCACGATGAAAGGTCCAAGAATCATGTGTTTGCATTTCTTTTGTACTTTAAATTTTCCACCGTCATGTCTTTGTTTGAGCAGTTAGCCAGCTACCCAAAAAGCTAGCATTTAGGGACAAGAGGCAGCAATACAATTCATGGCTAGAGCCTAGAAGAGAACTCTCCGTGGCACAGTGTGAAGGCAGTCTTTGGAACAAATCTATTGCTACGAAATTATCTATAGCATCCAGGCCGTCTCAAAGAAATTGAGGCCCAGTGCGAAATAAAAATTGTAGCCCTAAAATTTAGCACTTAAAAAAATATTTAGTTATCTATTTAAATTTTAAAATATTATTTTTTATAATATTAAAAATATACTGAAATGTGGGATTCCCTTCTATTTTCTATGTTTTCGTATGAAATTGAACTAATTTCTATGAAATAACTGTGAGATCTATAAAATTTTGGGTTTCAAACAGGGCCCAGTACAAAAAGGTAAATGCAGTACTCATAATAACGCTCATTAACATTCATATCTATAATTTGATATTCAAAAATATACTGAAACTCTTTCATAAAAAATCTGTAAAGAGTACCCTTTTCGAAAGGAGAATCATATTTTCTATTTTTAGGAGATATAATAAGTAATTGGTATTAATGCCTATTGATAAAGTAAAAAAAAAAATAGGGCAACTTAGACCTCCTTTGGAATAGGGGAAATATTTTTATTTCTTGTGTTTTTTTTAATTGAACTAAACCCCGTGGAAAACCTGTATATTTCCTATGAAATTCATGTCTTCCAAAGAAACCCTTAGATATTAGATACTTAACACAACAAAGATAAAAAAAAAATCTGAAGTTATGAATTTGGGGCCCTGATGTTTTTGAGGGCCCTGTGCTCTTGCCCCACTTGTCCCTGCCCCGCCACGGCCCTGTAGCATCTCTCTCTCTATCTCTCTCTCATCAGATAGTATATATATGGTTTCACTATCATTTGATAAACTTATTATTTCAGTTATTTGACTCTCTTTCTAGCCATATTTGTGTGCAGCTAAGCGTGGGTCGACAAGAAGGGTTAATGTCAGACTATTATCAGCTGACCGCTATCACTTTTTAGGCGTGCCGCTAATAGCTTGGTTTCGGTCATGCATGTGTCCTCCTAATACAGTCAACCATGGGCAGTAGACGAAGACGATTGTCGAAGAGCAATTTCTTTCGTTCTACCTTTAGTTCTCATTTGGTGCCATTGCTGAATATTAGCGGTTGCTAGCTCCAACAATATGACAGCGTTCATTTTGTAGTGTTTCAGTAGCTGGATTCCGTAACATTTAGATTGTGATTTTGCTTAATTTTCTGAGCATATCAATTATCCTAACGCAGTTTCTTCGAAGATTTGTGATGAGATTTTTTGTTTCCTGCATTTTCTCGGCAACGGGCGGGGAATACTAGTATGAAAGTGGCGTGCCTGTTTGCCTCCCGCATGGCCGTTTCGGATGCCCAACTTTATATAGATGGCCAAACGGCTTCACGGACCAGCACGAACCATGAGTTTTTTTACCCGGCAAGCACGTTATTGCCCGAAAAAATTCATGCCCGGGCTGACACGACGTGGAGCGATGTGATCTTAGTAGTAAGATGGCTGATTCAATTTCCTTAAATTGAGTTTAATTTCTACTTGTCACTCATATTTTATACTCTTTTTGTTCTTAAAATGATGTCGCTGTTGATTTTAATGACCATTTGTTTTATTAAAAAATTAGTTTAAATGTGTAAAATTTAATGACTATTTGTTTTATTAAAAAAAATTAGTCCAAACGTGTAAAATTTTGAACTGTGTTTCAAATGCATTTGATGATAAAGTAAAAGATTAATTTGATATATGTCATTACAATTTTGTGAAATTTAAAATATGTCATTCGAACTCATGTGTCATTTACTTGCAGGGCCTCATCTGTTATTTACACATCGATGACATATTGCAAAATTATAATGGCATGAATCTAATCTTAAAATTGTAACAAAATATATGAAACTTATCATAACTTTTTGAATAAAACAAATGATCAAAGTTGAGGTTTAAAATTAATGAAAGCGCAATTTAAAAAAGGAGAAAGTATTATTTAATATTAAATTTATTACGATGTGCCTAACAGGCCGATACGATTAACCATTTTTATTCTATAACTTGACTGACATCTGAGCACATAGGCTAGGGCAACACGACCCATTAGGCACAGCATGCTGGGCCGATTGAAATTAATTGGGCCACACCTTTTCATCCTCAGCCGTGCCATGTCGGTGGGTCGTTTGGGCATCTATAGCATTAACCAGCTGTCGAAAAGTTTAGCAACATCCACGCGCACGTGCAAACGAAAATAAACGGCGGAAGAACGTGTCTAAAAATGGAGAAGTATTGTAAAAATGGAAAAGTACATAAGCGACTTGTTAATTGTTGTGACTTCTAACTTCAACTTTAATTATTTGTCTTATTTAAAAAAATTTGATGAATCTCATATATTTATAACTCACCTTATTATTAAAGATATTTTAATCGTATTTTATTATTTTATACATTTAAATTTATTTTTGAATAAGATAAATAGTCAAAATTAATGATAAAAATCAATAATGACAATAATTAAAAAATAGAAGTACGTAGTAGTTGTTAACGTTAACTAAATATTCCAAAAATTCCTAAAGCCACTCCCGGCGGTTGTATTCTTCACCGAAGGTCCGAACGGTGAGAGATCTTCGAATTCTGACGCTCTTCCATTCCATCCTAGGCCGGCATATACTGCTAGTCTGCCACAGAGCAAAACATTACAGCGTTTAATGTCATCTCCGCTTCTTTACCATCACGTAGAAGCCGTATGAACCTAAATGGAATGCACAGCTATTCAAAACAAGGTGCTATGTAAACCAGTTACTGCCAGTACCAGACATTGATAGCCGAGTCTCCAAGTCAGCCATCATGAGCATCTTACGCATAAACGGTTCAGCTGAACATATGACAGGAATTTCATCCCGTTCATCCAGAACCTAAACGGTACCTAGACAACAGTAAGAGCCACAGCCCTGGAGTACGAACTAACAGAATGTCTAGTTAGTTTACATCCAAACGGTTCCTAAAGATCAGAGATAAGAGGCCTAGTTAGATACATATAAACGATCCCCAGAGAACAGAGATCAAGACAGCCTCTTGCGGCGCAGATCATCCAGGACTTTGCAGAACTGTTGTTTGACTTCACTGCATTTTTCCTCAAATCTTCTATGATTTAACGCGAGTCTTGACAGTTCATTTTCTTCATGTACTCTTTCATTCTCAATTTGCTGTGCTTCCTGGCGAAGGCATGCAAGTCGCTGCTCAAGCTCACCTATAGCTTCATCCTTCTGATCGAGCAATGCATCCATTCGAGCCATGGTAGTCCTCTTCCCTACCATCTCTGCACTCAGCTTGTCTACTTCTCCAAGATACTTGGAACATTTAGATTTGATCTGAAGCAACTTAGTAAGCCGACTTTGCAAGAACTGGACATTGAATCCGTTACTCTCAAGATGGCAAAGTGTACTAATCTTATCCTCAAAGAATTCTGTGCTCTCTTCTATGCTTGCCTCCCTTATATTCTCCACTAAAGAAGCAAACGTCACCATCATACCTAAGGCCATTCCTTCACGCATTTCAACCGAATATTCTCGAAGTGGAAGGAAGTGAGGTTGTTGGGGTACCTTCTTAAACACATCCATTGCTTCAACTAGAGACCAAGCAGGTGATCTCTTCACAAATGGAACTGGATTACCAGATGTTTTTGAGAAGGACAATTGTGAAGAAGAGCACCGAGCCACAGAGCACCTCCTTAGTTCAGGATCATCAACAGTGGAGTGTGAACTGCCAGCATTGTGATAATTCTCACAATCCTGTTGAACTGGATGGTCAAGGGATAATATAGGTGCACCCCTAGGCTGGTTGCTTTTAGCTACTTGGGCAGCAGCAGGACCTGTTGACATGCCTCCATTTCTGTTTGCTTGACAGATGCCATTGCTCAGTTCTTCTTCCAACACGCTACCATTGATGTCAATACCTGCCCAAAGAAATACAGTTTTATAATAATACATTTTACAATTCATCATGCTACGTAGATGTCCATCATCAGTCAAATTTTCATGGTTCATACCTTCTGCGTGATAAAGAGACTCAAACCCAGGAGGTATCAATGGTAAGAGTTGTTGATATGTATCCTCCAAAGATCCATCACGGTCCTCCTGAGTACTAGATTTTATACCCCCTATCTGTATATGAAGTAAATTACAAAGATCAGAATACAAAAATCAGCTCAAGAAATTAAGTTCCTGATAGAAAGGAAGACTCCCTCATTGGCCTTACCAAATTCTCTCTTCCTGTCTTATGGACAATACTATCTGCATCCAACAAGTTGAGCGGACTAGGTTCTTTGGATCCTTTCTTTTTGGTCACTATAGAATGTAATGTAATCAATATATTTTAATACACAACCTTGTCGATCAAGAATGTTCGAGAAAATACTTACATTTTTTATATATAGGAACCTTCATATTTGAACCACTTCTGGTCCGCCTTGAGACCTTCTTAATATTTATAAAACAGAATAGAACATACGCATGAATATTAATGCAAAAGATATGTTTAGAAAAGCGAAAAATCATCATATCAGCAATCGGTACCTGCTTATCCAGCATTGAACTTCCCTGTTCATCCGCAGAGGCAGTCAAACCACAAATGATTTCCTTACGCATCAACTGACTCTGCACCAGCAAAAAGACTGATATGAGTAGGAATTATGTGTGCTATGGATGCAACATTATTACAAATGGGGGTTACTCACATTATCAGAGGCATCTTGTTTTCCTTGAAGTTGTTGAACAGGATGTGTTCTCCCCCTTTTACTAATGGATATATCTTTATTCAACTTGAGTGCCTTGACAGAGAGCAGCCTTGCTTGTGTCTGTTGGCTAGCACTGGGTTTACAGGCTGAAGCCATTTTCTTTCTTAGTTCTACAGTTGAAAGTGCGTTACAGGCACTACCAACTCCTGTTCCACAAGTAGGTGTATTAACCTGACTCACAGGCAAGATTTCTTGATTTGTAACTGTTTGCCCGATATTTGGTATCGCTTCAAGATTATTCTTCCCAGAGAACAGAGAATAAGAATATGGAGAATGGTTTCTTTCTGGTGACTTGCGCAATTCAGTTAAAGGACTGTACATATCAGAGATCGAAACATCCACCAAACATTCAGCTAATAGGAGCTCTTGCTGCTGAGATTCTTTCCTCGGTCTCTTTGTGGGATTCCTTGACTTTTCAATACCAAAAGGCCCATGGTCATGGTTATGTTCATCTCCACTGGATGCCACATCAACAGGTGAGCTTGGACTTTTTCCAGGCATAGACCGGCGCCTCATGTTCGTCCGTCTCTGTATAAGTATAGAAATATGTAGACAAATCATATATAAGAAGAGGATAATATGAATACATATAGTGTGGTATTGTTAAGGCATCTGAAATATTGGTTAGATATCTGAGAAACACAAGACATACAATATGAAATACTAAAAAAATCATCTACCTACAATGAGAACTCAGTTTATAAAATCCCACATTCACTGAGAATATGAAAGATTAAAGGGTAAATCTCATGAACAGATGGTGATAAACACACAGTTGACACAAGATGTGTGCCACATGAATTAGATTAGCGGAAGCATTATATCAACAATAGTTTGATAGTAGCATTGAACTTTGTATTTCTTTTTAATCCTAATGCCCACCGGATAAGTATGATGAAACAGAAACAGCTCTACCATTTTCTTTTTTCTTTCTCTTTTTCTTTTTTGAAATGACCACAGCTCTACCATCAGGGGAGAAGATTTTTGTAGAAATGCTAACTATATACAAAGGAAAAAAATAGACCAAGTACATTTCTTTTTAGGAACAATTTGGCTACAGCTCTCCTCTAACAAGCATTAGCTAAAAAATTAGTACATTAACATAAAAAGGAATGATCAACTTACAAAAAATACCTAACATACAAGAAAGACCCCAGTACTCTTTCCAAGGGTAGTTGCAACAATAAATTACTACTCCCTCCGTCCCAAAATAAGTGTCGTTTTAGATTTTCAAACTTCTCCCTTTGACCATTCGTCTTATTCAAAAAAGTTTTTTAAAAAATATTTATTTTATTGTGAACCGATTCATTATTAGAAGTACTTTAAGCTTGACTTGTTCATTTTTGTATTTTCAACAAAATTTTGAATAAGATGAATGGTCAAACGTCTATTTCAAAAAGTCAAAAACGACACCTATTTTGGGACGGAGGAAGTAGCTAGGATCCAGTGCCTGGATAAATTGGCTAGATAACAAATAGAATAGAAAACTAACTGGTCAAGTATACTGAGAATGTTTAAAGAAGCATACAATTTCAAAATGCATCAATTGTATCCAGAGGTTGTCCTTATCATTTTAAATCTTTCATTCTAATTTGTTTTTTTTTCTCTTAACATAGGCACACCAAAACGATAGTCCACAGTGGACTGTCGCTGCTCCATGATCTCACACCATCTAAACACATGTTTACTTTCATAGCACAGTACTACATGCAAATTTGCTTCTGCCTCCAGTTTACTGCTAAATATCTAGCTCCACAGATTCTATGTTTTACCATGCAGATCTGACCCTCACAATTGCAGGGACATTCAGATTAGCTAGCATAAACTTACCATTTAACTTCCTTTAACAGTATTTTACCACTCAACAGTGAGCAAGTAAATAGAAACCAAAATGTCAATATCCCCTAATAGAAAAAATCAAACTCCAGACCGATTATGCATCTAAACCATCATGGCTGATGGTTATCTGACAAAATAGTACAACCGACGCATATCCATTATGTACTGGTTGAAGGTTCCATTGATGACTTTAAGGCATACAGCTTATTACAGGTTACTAAATGATGCAGAGTGAAACCGAGCAGAGGTGATGTACTGCAGTACTGATATCCTCTAGTGTGGACTAAAGCAGAGGTGATGTATTTTACAGTATTTACAACACTAAAATTCAACAAACAATTTGAGATAAGGTACCAAGCAAAGCAGCACATGGATTGATTCTTGCTTTACCTTGGCAATTACAATCTTCCACTGCTTGCCATTCCACTTGTACTGGGGCTTGAGCAACTCCACGACCTTGGTGATCAGCACCTTCGCCTTCTTGCCATCGACATTGATCTCATACTCGCCATCTCCGACAGCCCTGCACACAATCCCCGGCGACCACGCCCCGTCGCAGTACACCTCCACCGCAGCGCCAGGCCTCAGCTGGAACTCGCTCTCATGCGGCACGTGCTCCACGGCCGGCCGGATGAAGCTCCAATGCAGGTACTCGCTGGCCTTCTCCGCCCCGGCGTCCCCCTCCACCTCCTGATCGAAGTACTCGACAACGTAGCTGAGCGGATCCACCACCTTGGTCACCGTGGCGGGAAACCAGGAGTAGCCGAACACCTCCCGGTCCCTCCCCACCTCGACCTTTTCGCCGACCTTGTACATTTTGACTGCGCGCTTGGGCTGAACGGCGACGACAGACTCCGACGGGACCCACTCGCCACCGATGTAGTCGCGCCGGGGCCGCACGAGGTAGGGCGGGAATGTGATGACCTCGCGGGTGATGGGGAACGCGACGGTGACGGCCTCCACGGCGGGAGCGACGGCGACGACGATGCCTGACCACCACCCGTCGTTGTGGAACGCCTCGACGATGTCGTCGAGGCCGAGGGGACGCGACGGCGGCTCCGCCGGCGGCGGGCGCGGGCGGACGTGCGACGTGGCAAAGTGCTCCGCGAGGACGCCGCCGCCGTCGTCCGCGAGGAGGTGGGAGTAGGTCACCGTGTACCGCGCCGGGAACCGGCGGCCGCGGGCCGGGGAGAAAGCGACGACGGTGGCCTCGAACCAGGAGCCGTGGAACCCGTCGTCGTCGACGCGGACCTCGACCGCGGCGCCGGCGGGGAGCGGGGCGTCATCCGGTTTCCCCGCGGCTCCGGCCTCCGGGGACGACGGCGAGGCGGGATTTCTCCTCGCCGACTTGGTCCTGCTCCACCCGCGCCCGCGCCGGCGCGCGCGGCCGCCGCCGGCCATTGGGGATTGGGGTTTTGGACTGGGGTTTTGTGTGTGGTTGGGAAGGTGGGGAACCGCAGGACACGGCGGTGTGGGTGGGGTGGCAGGGGTGATCTCGGAAGGGCGGCCGCTTCTTGGCTTTCCGAGTTTCGAGGCCGGCTGTGACGATGCGGGTGGAATCCACTTCCGTGTAGTCGAGTCTCTCTATCTGACCGATGGGCAACAGAGTTAAAGTAACGTCCGGTCCCACTATTCGGTGGGAAACGTAACTGGGTGTGGAAATCTGTGAGTCGATACCTAATCTCTTGCTGCAGAAGCGTCGTGGCACTTGTCAAACGGTTTGACGAGGACCACATGGCAATGAGTGAAGGTTTCCATGACCGGTGGGCCAAGGCTTGCGTACTTGCGGCTTTCGGAATTTTGTCGCGGTGCTACGTGAGGCACCGGAGCAGGAGTTCAGGTCACTGGCAAGCTGGGCTCCAGTGGAATCTAAAGCCTGAAACAGTTCGGGAATTCGTCCGTGATGGGTTAATGGGCCTCTAATTTGATTAATGGACCTTTTGGCAGCCCACGCAACGGCCCAGACGACTATTTTGTTTTCTTTTATTTTTGAATAAGTTAAATAGTCAAACATGATATGTAAAAGTTAAAAAGTATACTTTTCCAAGGATGGGAGGGAGTAATTTTCACATCACCCTTGAGAAATCATTGTAGCTTATTAATGGTTGCGGGTGTAAGGTGAGTAGAAAAATATTGCACCATCTCTCTTCATATTTCAATGTAGGATCTTATATCTAGGAGGAAAATAAATAAGTAATTCACCGTATCTTCTCACACCCAAAACAGTATCTAACACTTAAATTTCAAAGAGATGGACAACATCTATATATTCTTAGGGACAACGGATACTACAGTTGTCTTTCATAGATATTAGCAATGAATTTTACATGAAAATACATTTAGTGTTAATTAATGAATTGAATCTAAACCTAGACAGATATAATCCGTATACAACAAGCTAAACTTGAAGATAGAGATGTAGATACAGATAAGATATACTACCATTTTAATTATTTTTTTATATAGTGTTTTGCCTCTATTTAAGAACCTAGAACATTGTAACGAGAATGCATGCATTCCAGAGAAATAAGTTTACACTCTCTTCATCTCAAAAGAGACAGGATTACTATTTCCTTTAACATGGCCCTCATCAAGAGCAAGGGACCCATCACTGTTTTCTTATTCCTTACGGTCATATCTACCATCTTTTTGTCATCTCAAGCTGGAGGAATATGTATGCATCCTTCTCTTCCCTTTATCCACAATACTAATATTTTTTCAATATATTTCCATTATTAACAATGAGGAAAAACCAATCTTATTTGCATTCTATATACTGTGTTTTTGCATGATCAGGCTCCGAAGGTCATGACGGCTCACCACCACCACCACCACAGTATGAATATGAATGCTATAGTGTCGTCCCCCGTTGTACTTTTAATAAATGCCATGAAAAATGTGAAGAAAAGGGTCACCAGAGTAACGGTGCCTACTGTGCTAATTCTAGGAAGTGCTGTTGCAGAATTTGATATAACAACATTGTAGGGCATCCATTTGCTTGAAGCAAAATCAATAAACATGCCTTACAGTTGCAAATCCAAGCCCTGTGTTAAATTTACTTTAAAGAAACAAATGGTGATCATCTAAAACATTTTAAGAATTGCTCCAAAGCATGGTTCCAACAATATTGTAAACCCGGCTCTGGAGTAGCTATTTTAAAAATAGCAATAACTGCATGCGCACAACTAACCAAACTATTTAATAAGTCCCTTGTCCTAAGGATTTATGGATTTGATCAAAGTTAAATATAACTTTGACTAATAATATCTCAATATATTAATTATTTGAAAGATAAAAAATACTTTAATATTTCTTTGAGCGATGAATCTAGCAATATCATTTATACTTCGTCTAAAATCATAATTTTATTATTAATAGTCATCTAAAATTGTTTGACTTTGATCAAAATAAGAAATGCTAATATTTCTAGAGGGAGTATGTAATGTCTTTAATACTTGGTGCTTTTACGGCCCGGTCCAGACAACCACAGCCTAGTCGATCCAATTCAAAAGGGAGTCAATTTTATATTCATTTTCTTTGAAAACTTTTAGTGCTCACTTTTTGAACTTGAATTCAAATTTCAAATTTGAGATAAATTATTTGTTTCTTTTGAGCTCAAATTTCAATTTCTGTAATTTGGTCTCAAGTTTCATATTTGTTTGATTCATGTATTTCTAAATACTTTTAAACAAGAATGTGAGTTTATGAAAGTTTGTAAAATTTTATCAAAAAAAAAATTAGAAGGTATAGATATTTTTTACTTTGAAATGTTTATTTGTCTTTCTAAATTTTTAAAATAAAATGTGTTCCAAATTTTAAATTAGGCCTAAAACAAAAGTTGTTCCTTGCGAAATGATTTATAACTATACAAAGTTTCATATTTTTTAGTGTGTTAATTATTTTTTTCTTATTTAAAATAAAGAAAGGACATGTCAGCCGCCACATCAGCGAAAATCGTCACTTCACCGCCATGTCAGCGAAAACCGCTGTCTAAACCACTCGAGGAGAAAAAATGAACGGTTTTAAAAGTTGAGAGAGTCTGAGTATCTGATTTTGTAATTGAGAGAGAAAAAACGAACACGCGTGATAGTTGATGGAGGTAAATAAAACTTTTTTCTTTTTTGAATAATAGGGATCACATCTGCAAATTGTCAGTTCTATTCAACTTGTTGCTCGCTTAAGGCCCGAGACAAATAATTATTTCTTTATAGCACAATCATTATGCAGAACGCCTCAAAGGTGTTAGGGCAAAGAAGATGGTATAATATGGAGTAGCCCCATGATGTCTAATATGGTCTGAGTTTCTGATGATAGTCTATAAAATAAGAGGCAATTGCAAAACAAGTCTTGTTTTACACTCTAATTCTGAAAATGGTCATCTTTTTTAGACTTTGCAAAATCGGCCATGTTTTTCAAATTTGAAGCTTTCGTTAAGTTCACTTTTTAACACCGTTAGCAGTGATTAATTTTCAGACTAAAGAAAAATAAGAGAAAATAAAGAAAAGGCAAAATTGCCCTCCCTTATCCTTACTCCCTCTCGAGTCTGCATTCAAAAATATTTTACATACTTTATTGCTTATTCAAAAATATTTATATTGGGCTAAGAAATCTTCTAAATTTGTTAAAAATATGAATTTTAGATTCCATATGGTAAATACTCAAAACACGATCAATTTTGCAAAACCAAAACAAAAATAGGATTAATTTTGCAAAGTCATATATATCGTACAATTGTTATAGTGGGCCAGGTGTACCAGCGGCATCGTCGAGGATAAGGGCGTGCGGCTGGCTGTCGGTTGCCACCACCAGAGCCTTTCTTTCTTTTTAGGATCTTTTGTTTAGTTCGAATTTGAATTCCTATATTATCAGATCTACTAGTTTGAATTAATTCCAAGGTTTGTTAGAGTTTGAGGCTATAAAAGCCTATACTCGGCTATGAATAAAATCATCCGGAGATTGAGTAATCTCTCCTGGTCACTCTCCTCTCTCTCTCTCTCTCTCTCTCTCTCTCTCTCCACCGCGCATTAGCAACGGCGCCTCTAGCTCGCCGCCACCAGGAGCCAAAGCCCCAGCCTCTCACCTCCTTCGGGTATAACCTTCAGAGGATCCCGCCTGCAACAACCATGTAACTTTTAACGCCGTTAATACCATTTAATGGAATAGGATCAACATTGTGCTTCAAATTTGAAAAACAGGACTGATTTTGCAAAGTATAAAAAAAAGGGCCATTTTTAGAATTAGAGTCCAAAACAAAACCTGTTTTGCAATTGCTCCTATATAAAAATAAGTATTTTCTCCAACACTTGTTATCAACAAGGTTGTGTATTAAAATCTAATGATTACATTACATTCTGTAGTGACCAAAAAGAAAGAATCCAAAGAACCTAGTCCGCTCAACTTGTTGGATGCAGATAGTACGGTCCATAAGATAGGAAGAGAAAATTTGGTAAGGCCAATGAGGAAGTCTTCCTTTCTAGCAGGAATTTAATTTCTTGAGCTGATTTTTGTATTCAGATCTTTGTAGTTTACTTCATATACAGATGGGGAGTATAAAATCTAGGATTAATTTGATACATGCCATTACAATTTTGTGAAGTTTGAAATATGGTATTCGGACCCATGTGTCATTCAGTTGCAGGATCTGTTATTGACACATAAATAGCATATTTCAAAGTTTACAAAATTATAAAATCTAGTACTCAGGAGGACCTTGATGGATCTTTGGAGGATACATATCAACAACTCTTACCATTGATACCTTCGGGATTTGAGTCGCTGTATCATGCAGAAGGTATGAACCATAAAAATTGACTGATGGTGGAAATCTACATAGTATGATGAGTTTTAAAATGTATTCTTATAAAACTGAATTTTTTTTTGGCAGGTATTGACATCAATCGTAGCGCGATGAAGAACTGACCAAAGGCATCTGTCAAGCGAACATAAATGGAGGCATGTCGACAGCTCCTGCTGATACCCAAGTAGCTAATAAAACTAAAAGCAACCAGCTTAGGGGTGCGCCTATATTATCACTTGACCATCCAATTCAACAGGATTGTGAGAATTATCAAAATGCTGGCAGCTCACACTCTACTGTTGATAATCCGGAACTAAGGTCGTGCTCTATGGCTCGGTGCTGTTCTTCAGAAACATCTAGTAATCCAGTTCCATTTGTTAAGTGTGATAAATGTCATATAGGAGTGTTTTGGTATAATTTACACTGTCATTAACACTTTTTGAACAACATAAATGGTGAAAAAATTAAAACACTACCAGAAAAAGGGTCATTACAGACGGGTGTTTTTCCTCTTTAGCGACGCGGCTCACAGCCGTTGCTAAATTTACCCACCGATGTGAAGTCATTAGAGACGGGTAAACAACGGTCACTGATATAACTCATTAGTTACGCGTATTCAAAAGCCCGTCACTGATGTGGACGGATTAGTGACACGGATTTGAAAAACCCGTCTCTGATGTGGTTTATTAGTGACGCGGATTCAAAAACCCATCTCTGATGTTAAGTCATTAGATACGGGCGTTAGAAACCCCGTCGTTGATGTGATGTCATTAGAGACGTGAGTTTGAAACACCGTCGCTGATGTGATATCATTAGAGACGTGCGTTCGAAAACCCGTTGTTGATATGAAGTAATTAGAGATGCGTATTCAAAAACCCGTCGCTGATAATAAATACGAAAATGAAAAAAAAAAAACTCTCCATTATATACTGGGTGATCTATTACAAGATATACAATATGCATTTTAAAGATTTACATAGTTATCGGACCTTCTACAGATTACTGTTACAAAACCACGTGGTGACCTCTCTTCATCCCTTTCTATTGTTACACTAAATGTTATGACTAATGAGTTCTAATGTCACCTTGATAATTAAGCGACAAGTACAATTGATTTTGGCAGTAATCAAAATAGACAGGCTTTATGGCCAAACTATCCTACACCTACTGAGCTGTCAGTAAGTCTCTAGCAACGTGGAGGATGGCAGGAGCTGTCAGTAAGTCTCTAGCAACATGGAGCACGCACCAAACTATCCTATACTTACCAATCTGTCAGTAAGGCTTCTATCGCTATTTGCGGCGTGACATCCATCGGATCAGCTTTGGTTTTGGCAGCTTCATATTCTGACAGGTCCATGAATTTGTTTAGCAGCCGCTGGACTTTCCATTTTGATGCCAAAGAAGGAAGTATATCTTCCCTAAGATATTTGTGCTTCTTCATTCCCTGTGAAATTGCCATCAGTTTACATCATACAGATTAAGCTTACAAGAAATGTGATGCAATACATTTACAGCTGTAACTCTGAAATAGAAACATGCATATTGATGCATTTAGAGCAAATCTGGTACTCAAAAAGCCATGGGAAATATTTGAGGTGTTTTTGTAATACTAAAGAAAACAAAGGTACATGCTAACCTGCTCCAAATAGGCAGAAACAGTGCAGGAATCTTCTGTGACGCGTTAATGGGCCTCCAATTTCATTAATGGACATTTTTGGCAGCCCACCGCAACAGCCCAGATGACTATTTTGTTTTCTTTTATTTTTGAATAAGATAAATAGTCAAATATGATATGCAAAAGTTAAAAAGTATACTTTTCAAAGGACGGGGGAGTAATTTTCACATCACCCTTGAGAAATCATTGCCGCTCATTAATGTTTGGGGATGTAAGGTGAGTAGAAAAACACTGCACCATATCTCTTCATATTTCAAAGTAGGATCCTATATCTAGGAGGAAAATAAATAAGTAATTCATCATATCTTCTCACACCCAAAACAGTATCTAACACTTAAATTTTAAAGAGATGGATAGCATCTATATATTCTTATGGACAACGGATACTACATAATTGTCTTTCATAGATGTTAGCAATGAATTTTACATGAAAATACATTTAGTGTTAATTAATGAATTGAATCTACACCGAGACATATATAATCCGTATACAACAAGCTAAACTTAGAGATAGAGATGCAGATACAGATAAGATATACTACCATTTCACTTTTTTATATATATAGTGTTTTGCCTCTATTTAAGAACTAGAACATTGTAATGAGAATGCATGCATTACAGAGAAATAAGCTTACCCTCTCTTCATCTCAAAAGAGACAGGATTACCTTTTCCTTAAACATGGCCCTCATCAAGAGCAAGGGGCTCATCACTGTTTTCTTGTTCGTTACGGTCATATCCACCATCTTTGTGTCATGTCAAGCTCGGGGAATGTGTAAGCATCCTTCTCTTCCTTGCTCCACAATACTAATACTTTTTCGATATATTTCCATTGTTAACAATGAGGAAAACCAATCTTGTGTGCTTTCTATTGTATTTTGCATGTGCAGTCTCCAACGGTCATCAGAGTTCACCACCACTGCCACCGGAAATATCATATCAGTGCACTGATGTCCACAGTTGTACTCTTGAGGAATGCCGTAGAGATTGTGAAAAGAAAGACTACCCAAGTAACGGTGCCTACTGTGGTATTGAGTTGTGCTGTTGTACAAAATGATATGACAACATTGTAGGGCATCCATTTGCTTGAAACAAAAAATCAATAAACATGCCTTACAGTTACAAAGTCCAAGCCCTGTGTTTATTTACTTTATAGAAACATATGGTGACAACCTAAAACATTTTAAGAATCTTCAGAACATGATTCCAATGATACTGTAAACCCTGCTCTGGAGTAGCTATTTTTAAAAATAGCATTAACCCCATGGGCACAAATAATCAAACTATTTAATTAGTCCCTTGTCCTGCGTATTTATGAATTTGTCAAAGTCAAATATTTTCACTTTGACTAATAATATCTTGATAGATTAATTATTTGAAAGATAAAAAAAAATACTTTTCCTTATACTCTCTCATTTTCAAAATAGTTGATGTCCTGGCATTTCACAATTTTCCAAAATAGTTGTTTCTCGATCCCCGAAACCAATGTGCCTGTCACACCCGGTTTTATGATTAAAACCGAATGACCCTTTATGTATGCCCAGGAATAAGTTTTATACATAAAGTGACTTCATAAATGATAAAATCGAACAATGTCTCGAATAACTAACTATTACAAGAATAGACTAAGAGTCTTATCAAATTACAAACCAAACAGCGAAAACGAAACGAAAGCTTCTGGGCTCCACAGGCAGTTGACCGAATAGCTCGCCTAGACGTCGGCTCCAGGGTCTTCAAAGTTCTCCTAGGGTTCTCCCTCTACTGAGCAGCAATTATAAAGGCAAGGTTGAGTACGGGTGTACTCAGCAAGTGCGGGAAGCATATGACATGTGGCAATAATCAAGGAACAGGCAATATAGGTTTTAATTACATAAAAGTACACATTAGAGACACACAATTCCTATTAAGCACCTAATTACTAAGTGAAAGATATCATACCTTTGAACAATAAAATAAGTAACAGAATTAAATCACAGTCTCCCACTGTGATTTACCAATCCAAACCAATACCAATACTATTATTAACTCCCGCTAATCATGTGAGGGTCCATGCAATGCTCGTGACCACGAGCACGGCTGTCAAGACAGTTTTACACTCTGCAGAGGTTGTACAAATTTCTCCACGAGTAGTGATTTCATCCCCTGTTGCTAGGTGATTAAAAGGATCTCTATTATGCCTGTGCCGTCGCACTCGCACACTTCCTTTGGTGTGAGGGCCAAGAGATCACTACAAAGCTTTTCCATGACTTTCGCCAGCTTGTACGTGCCCACTAAGGTTTCATCCGTCGGGTACTAACCGGAACCCGAGAGGCCCCCTCTTATGCCGAATGGTTTCCGGGAGTAACCCTCCCTTCACCACACATCTCTCTCCAGGTGGATCCAGGCGTAACCCGCTTTCCCCGCTCCGCCAGCTGGCACGCACAGAACTGGTTTTCATCACTTACTACGCCAGGCCGCGCCCATTCTTGGCATCGTGGCTGTACGGAAACACATGGGTGGTCGCTCCACGAACCGGTCCTTAGATTTGGGAAGGTAACTTACCAAGAAACAGTGCCAGTAACCCTGCACACAGTCCTACACCAACCATATCGCCCAAATCATCACTATCAAGTTGCTATTAATCTCCCATTAATCCTCGTGAAGCATGTATAATGATCCATTTAAACACACCCAACCCGACAGTAGCAATCTAAGCATGTGATCTACCCAACAATAAGTAAACTACGACGACAAGGCATAATATGGAATACTAGGAATTTCTACTAATAGGTACGCAGTCAATTTGACACAAGTATGCAACTACAAGATAGACATTTTGAAAATTAGGCACAAGATAGTCAAGGACACTTGCCTTGCTGCTCTTGGGAGTAAAAGTCGGCGGTCTCAAACTCTTGTTACTGGAAGTCTTCAACGAACTGCAGCTCCAGGACGAAGTCACCTAACGCACGAGAGCACAAACAGTCAAACAAATGCAACAAAACAAAACAAAATCAGTATGATGATGTCATGAATGCATAGATTATTTCGATACGATCGTTTTGATATATTATTTGCTTAAATCGGAGTTACGGATCAAAAGTTATTGCATTTATAAAGTTCAGGGGCTAATCTATAATTTACAAAATTATTGGAGGACTAAATTGTAATTACCAAAAAGTTCAGGGGCTAAAATGTAAAGTTGTCATTTTGGCAGGGACTAATTTGTAATTAAAATTAAGTGTAGGGGTTTTTCTGTAAAAGTGCCATAATTAATTATTAAATAATTAATATAATTAATTATTAAATAACTATTAATTAATTACTATTAACTAAATTATTAAATAATTATTTAATTATTTTTCAAATTATTGATTATATTATTATTGGAAAATCCGAAATTAATTAATTTAATATCTAATTAATTTTAATTAAACGATATGCTGACGTCATGCTGAAGTCGTGCTGACGCAATAAGAAATCTAATTTATTTTTAATTATAATTCGAGAACTAATCTAGACCGTTGATTTCAAAATGGACGGTTCTGATTATTCGGGTGACGTGGCTCAACGTGGAGTGTCGGATCTGGATCTGATGGGTGAGATCGGTGGGGAGACGTGGCTCACTGTGGGCGGTTGGATTTTGATCGGGCGGCAGTGATTTAAAAAGAGGGGCGGTTGGACGTGAACCGTCCGATCTGGATCGAACGGCCGAGGCTCGGCTCG
>BCLF01000094.1:902079-937428 GCA_001602275.1 Zoysia japonica
GCGGCGCGGTTGGGAGAGAGAGGGCGACGCGGCTGGCGAGCTAGGCCGGCTGGGCTGGGCCGCGCGCGAGAGGGAGAGGGAGGAGTGGGCCGGCTGGGGAGCTAGGGAGAGAAGGCCCAAGGTGGTTTTTTTCTCATTTTTATTTCTTCCTTTTCTATTACTTTTGAATTTTATTAATTAATTCTTAATCTTGTTTAACCTTTAATTCTCTCTATTAATTAAATGATATGCAAGGATTGATGCACCTTAGCAATTTATTTATTTATTATTATTATTATTTTAAAAAAAATTTCAATCTAATCTAAATTGTGACATGTATTTAAATTTTTGAATTTTTAATATTTGAAATAGATTGAAATTTTTTGGGTGTCACAGTGCCCCTGTGATACAACAGAAAAGGATCTTCTATGTTCGGAATTGTTGTATTGGTCTTGGACCCTGTCGCGCATTAATGGCAGCAGGGGTAGCCGAGCATCGCATCATTACGAACCCCTCTCGACTGCTATATTAATTGACCATCCCCCACTTTCCTTCATATGTGTGCAAGCTCTAAAATGACAGGTAAAATAAAATGGAGGAAGTAGTTATTTGAGTGAAGAATCTAACAATATCATTTATACTTCATCTATAATCATAAATTTTTATTTATTAATAGTCATCTAAAATTGTTTGACTTTGATTGGAATAAGAAATGCTAATATTTGTAGACAGAGTGAATATATAATATCTTTAATATTTGGTACTCTCTCCATCTCTATTTACTTATCATTCTAGGCAGTGGTGGAGCGTGAGATGAAAGGGAGGGGGCCAACTGCTACAATGTCATCTTCAACCTCATGAGTGCCACTCGTTTCTCTCTCTCTCCCTCCCCCTCTCTCTCTCTCTCCAGTCTCTGCCATGGTTCATATGCTGATTCTATCAAAGTTCACTTTGATACTACAAACGGCTGCTCTACCTTCTTTCTCAGCCAGATAGCTGCTTCAAATCAAGAAAATGCTGATAAAAGACTTGTTTTAATCTCTTCTAGTTACTATGCGTAGGTTCGCTCTTGACTTTTCCCTGAACGAAGCAATGACCAATGTCTGAGACCAGCAACTTTTGTCTTTGGCAAGGGGGGCCGAGGCCCAGGATGGTCTCCAAGAGCCTCCACCTATGATTCTAGGTGTGAGCATAGAAATTAAAGATAGTAAAAAAGGTGTGATGTGTTAAAAATGAGAATAAGAAAGATAGAAATAGTAATGTATTAAGAATAGATAAATGTGTATTGAGAAACGAGAATGACAAGTAAAAATGAAAAACTTGTGAACTCTAAGATGACAATTAATTAGGACGAAGGTAGTACTTTTATGGCCCGGTCCTACGAACTATAGTCTAGTCGATCCAATTGAAAAGCGAGTCAATTTTTAAAATATTAGGGATCGCATCCGCAAATAGTTACCTCTATTCAACTTGTTGCTCGCTTAACGCTGGAGGAAGGGGATCCATGCCCTAGATATCAATATGACAAATAATTATTTTGTTAATCATGGCACAATCATTATGCAGATTGCCTCAAAGGTGTCAGGGCAAAGAAGATGGTCTAATATGGAGTGGCCCCTTAATGTCTAATACGGTCTCAATTTCTGACGGTAGTCAATAAAATAAAGTTATTCATCGGTGATTTATAACACCTCACATCCATTGTGCCATGTTTTACAGATAGATGGTCTTTACAAAACTAGACATTAGTTCGCAGACATTTGCCGCTCATAACTGTCGCCTGTTTGTGTATCAAAGATATCGATGTTTATTCTCAGCCGACACCTTAAATTGCAGCGCTATGAAAACATAGTGGTGAGGTGAGAATTAGAGCCGATCAATCAACACTTCTCAAGTCACATACTGCAGTCCATTCACTTTATTAACTGAAGCAACTCAAAATAAATCGGATATGAAGAAGATTGAATCAAAGAGGATCATGCTAAATTTATATTCATTTTTAAACAAAAATGTAATAATCATTGATTTAGTTTGTGAAAGGGTCTATGGGCCAGGCCCTTTTATCACTCCTATATATGGTGCGTGGTGGCTGTGGCGGCCCAAATGAAACTGCAAGCCCCGTCGGCCAAGTACTTCTGGAATGCTTTTCTATTTCTTTGTTCTTTTTCTTTGGACGGTGATGCTACCTGGATGACTGACGAGGCATCTAGGAGGAGTCGTCGCCGCCCTGAGCTGCTCCTGCTTACTCCTATCTGGTCTAAAAATAGAGTTTATATGAGACAAAAGCTAAGTCTAGGAGGAGTAAGGTTTTATGGGACAGAAGGAGTAGATGATGTTGGGTTACACAGGTAGCAACGTGTCAATCAATCACGGAGTGAGCAGCATCAGATCACAAGTGCTGGTGTGTTTTGTTTGTGTGCACGTCATGATCTCTAATGTAAATGTAATCATATCAAAAAATATATACCACCATCACCACAGTGTGCAAAGCAAGATCGTTGGGATTGATTCACCCTGGGGAGTGGGTGGTATCCAAAGCTCAAGATCTAATCATGGTGTGAATTAATTAAGATCTACCTAAGGCCTCGTTCGTTTTATGGTTGGAACGGCCTGGAATGGCTTGGAACGGCCCGGGGATTGATCGGCCTGGTTTGAAAATCGGGTTAGCGGGGATTGAGCGTTCGGTTTAGCCCAGTCTGGTAAGAAACCCAGTCCATTCCAAGCGTTTCAACCTCAATCTCGCCTGTAACCAAACCCGTAGATGCCGTTTGGTAAGAAGCGGGTTTGAGATAGGGCTTTGAAAAAAAGAAACAAAAAGATATTCAAACTTTTTATTTCTTCACTTAATTCAATTTCAACTTTTTATTTATTTCTTAATCCGAACCCACCCCTCATTTTGCCCCCTGCTGGAACGAAATCCACTCTCACTCTCGACAAGCGAGGCGGCGGCCGCGACGAGACGAGGCAGGCGGCGACGGCGGCCGCGACGAGCGACGGTGGCATCCGCGACAGGCGACGGCAGCATCTGCGGCAGACGACGACGGCGTCCGCGGCACCTCTCTCCGCCGGCACCCATCCTCGACTGCCTGCTTCTCTCCAGTAAGAAGAGTAACTCCTCCTGAGTCACAGATAAGAACGGGTTCCAGATTCTTGTATGGATCATTTTTGGGGAGTAGAGATAAGATAGCTTCGTTGCGTATGCCTTCTATGGAATATTGGTCAGTTGACTTTGGCCCATGGCGTATGCTTAGCAGCTAGTAAAATAGCTTCATTCCAGATCTTTTGGGAGTAAAGATGAGATAGCTTCTTTCCAGATTTTTTAGAATTTCTGGTCAGTGCTTTGTTCCAGATTTTTTTTCATCTCGGATAAGCGCTTGTTTTCTTGCTTGGCTATGGAATTTTTGGTCTGTGTTTGTTGACTTTGGTCCATGTTGTATACTTAGCAGCTAGTAAAATATTTAGCAATGGATAATGGCGCGGCCATTGGTGCTCAGCTGGCCACTTGAACGCAATAGTGACTCTCTGTTATGGTCAACGAACAAAGACTATTCTTCTTTGTCTCATAGACTCGCTACAAACTTATGTACATGTTTACAGAAATCCTCACTACATTACCACCACGCCCACTCTTATCCAAACACTGAATATAAGGATTATCAATGCTTGTCTGATGAGTTTTTTTCCTTCGTGTATTTGTGAAAGAAACATAATAGGTAACTAAAAAAATTACTGAAGACCTGTAAAACTTGATTGCATTGCACTGAAGAAGAATTTTCAGCATTCAGTGAAGTGTCGTTTAAACACAAATATGTCACTCTTGTAGATCCTTCCAGCGGCTGTTCGAATTGGAGAAGACGATCCTCCTCCATCTTGGGATCCTACATCTACTCCAAAAGGTACATTCATATCTGTTTTTGTTTCTGTTTCTATTTTTAAATTATGTGCATCTTGTGGTAGCAGTGCAATATATTAATGTAAATGTTCTTTGTGTATTCTTTTCTTTTTAGTATGTCATTGAGAGAACATATTAGAAAGAGGATGATGACATGATGCTGTTCATTTTCCCTGCCCTACATATGTTGGGTTCTAGTAGTGGAGAGGAAAGGAAACAATGTCACACATCAGAAGAAAAAGGGGAGGTTAAGATTCGTCGGCTGCTACAAGGACATGTCAAGAATTGCCGAGTACCATTTAGGATGGAACCACGAATCTTCATATCCTTGACTAATTATCTTAGAAGGACTAAACTTGTGCGTGATACAAGAATTAAGGTTGAGGAGAAACTTGCATTTTTTCTTTACATGCTTGGCCACAATTCTTCATATGAAGATCTCCAGATTACATTTCACCATATCAAGGACACCTTCCACCATCATATCAACCATTTCTTTAAGAAAGTCATCCCCATTTTGTCTCGCCGCTTCCTAAAGCCTCCTAGTCGTGATCAAGTCCATCCAAATATCAAAGGAAATCCTAGATTCTATCCTTTCTTTAAGAACTGTCTTGGTGCCATTGATGGAACCCATATACCTATTTCCATATCATCTGAAAGAGCTGCTCCTTTTATAAATAGGAAGGGAACACTTAGCATCAATGTGATGGTGGCTTGTGATTTCGATCTCAAGATTACTTTCATATCTAGTGGATGGGAAGGTTCAGCCGCAGATTCTAGAGTGTTGAGATCTGCCATGAGTAGAGGTTTTTATGTACCCCCAGGCAAGTTCTATCTTGTTGATGGTGGTTATGCAAACACTCCATCCTTCCTTGCACCGTATCGAGGAATTCGATATCACTTAAAAGAGTTTGGGGCTGGACACCGTCGACCTCAAAACCCAAAGGAACTATTCAACCACCGCCATGCATTGCTTAGGAACTATGTGGAAAGAGCTTTAGGGGTTCTTAAGAACGCTTCCCTATCCTCAAAGTTGCTACATTTCACATGCTAGAGAATCAAGTCAAAATACCAATCGCTGCTGCCATATTGCATAACCTTATTAGAGAACTCAATGGAGATGAGGACTGGTTAAATGATCAGCCTGATAATATTAATCCAGTAAATTTTGTTGACTTACCAAATGATGACCACACAAATGAGCAAGGCAGTTCAGAAGGGAATGCTTTGAGAGACAATATGGCTCAGGCCATGTGGGCTGATTACCAACATGTACATTAGAGTCTATCATGGATAAGGGGGCTGATTACCAACATGTATAGTAGAGTATATCAGTAATAAGTAGGCTGATTACTAGCTTTTTTCCTTCATAAGTTGTAATAATTGAATAAACTCTATCAGTGATGGTTGGAAGAGGTTTTCCGAAGTTAAATATCATTAGGAGGGGGTCTCCAAAATTCAGCTTATTGTCAGCAAGTGTTACCAAAAAAAAATCTCCCAAATGTACTCAGGTTAAGAAGACTGGAGCTTCAGCCAAAGGTATATTGTTTTATGTTTCTTAATACTTTCTGTTTTATGATGCTTATTTGTTATTGGTTTTGAAAGCTTACTCACTGTTTATGTAGCTAAGAAAAGAGACTATTGGAACTCTTCCTTGGAGAAATCTCTTGTTGACATACTTCTTGAGCACAAAAACAGGGGTGAAAGAGGTGATAATTGATGGAGTTCAGAAGTGTGGAACAAAATGGTGAAAGAATTTCATGAGAAGAACATGTATGTGTCCTTTACCAAAGAACAAATTCAAGACAAAGAAAGGGAACTTAAAAGGGATTACAAAATGTTAAAAGATGACAAAAGAGAGAGTGGTTGTTCATGAGACTATAAAAGGCAAATGTTGCAGGTAGAACCATTTCAGTGGGACAATTTGATAACTGTAAGTACCCTGCTATTATTTTTAGAGTCCCCTGTTGTTATGGTTGCTTGAATGTTCACAAGTACATGCTTTTTGAATGTGTAGAGTTTCCCAAAAATCAAGAAGTTTCGGAACACAAAGGCCACTTTTCCATTGTTTGATGATCTAGGAGAGTTATATGATGGTAAATTCTGCCACTGCTTGCTGTTTATTTTTTCTTGTTTTCTGTTTTCTATGTTTTTCTGTCAAGCTGTTCATAATTAAATGTTGATTTCAGACTTGGTGCTTATTCTGTTTTCCTTTTTCTGTTTTTTGCTTCTTATTTTTATTTAGGACAACTAGCAGAAGGAACATATAATATTACTTCTGGTGTTGAGTTACTACAAGATGAGGCTACTATTCAAATTGGAAACATAAATGAGATTCATGGGTTGGAAGAAGTGCAATGGATAGAAAACAATGATGTACAAGTGCACATGATAGAAGAGGATGATGAAATTGGCCAAAGGAGTGAAGAGAGAAGGGCAGAATCAAGAGAAGAAGAAGCTCAAGCTGCAAGTGTTGAACCAAATTTACAACAAAGAAGGCATATTGGCAAAGCAAAGGAACCCAAGGGACCCAAGAAAGTGAAAAAGAATTCTAATATAGAAAATATGATGGAGAGGTATCTAGAAATGAGAACAAGACAAGTAGAAGAGGAAAGTGCACAACTAGCAAGAGATGAGGGTGGTCAAGGGGCAGATTTTTCTGTCACCAAATGCATCTCCATTTTGAATACAATGGATGTTACAAAACAAGAGAAGGCAAAAGCATATGCTGTTTTCAAGAACAAAGAGAATTGAGAAATTTTTATAAGTGCATGCAATGAGGATGAAGAAGCAGCCATGATTTGGCTTAGGAATGAAATGACTTAAGAGCAGGTTAGTTGAATATGTCTTTAAAGTACTCACTGTCCCTGATAGCACTAGTAGTTATTGTTGTTTTTTTGGTCTTGCGGATTGATGGAGTATTGCACCTTGGTAGGATTAGTAATTTTATCTCCTTGCTGATGGAATATTACTTTGTTTGTGTTTGTCCCTGATTTTTTCACTGATTGATGGAGTATTGCGGATTGATGGAGTATGGCACCCTAGTAGGACTAGTGTTCTTTGTTCTATTACAGGAGTATTGCACCCTAGTACTGATCAGTTTTATTCTATTCTAATGTCCTTTGTTCTGTTCTTTGTTGAACTATAAAAAAATTAGGTCTGAACTTCTAATAATTTAGGTTATTTCTAAATGTTACTTGACCTGAACTTTTAGATGTTACGACTGTGTTGTCCTTATGATCATTCTTTGCTTTGCTATTAATTTGCTCCTGATCCCCATTATATTTACTGACTTTTGAGTGCATATCCTTTATGGAAAGATGAATATCCAAGTTTGTTGTATTCTGTTCTCACTATTTTGAGTGTACTCTGTTCTCCATTTTGAATACTTTATGTACTATGTTTTCATCATTTGGAATATTCTGCAGAGCTTTTGTGAGCCAACTGGTCATCGGATATCTTCCTAGTGTGATTCGATATGTGATGTTCTTTGCCAATGTTCTCACTGGTTTGGCCTTGAGTGAATTCAAGATTATCTAGCTGACTTTATTGTTATTGAAATCATGTTCAGAAGTATTGTCAAGTAAAAAATTTAGTATGTATAAGACTCTGTTAAGCTGCAGCAACTATGCTTGATCTACTTAGCAAAAGAGCTTCAAAAAAGATTGTATTTTTTTTTTGTTATTGTCTGGATATGTAACAAGATTTTTGTTGCCTGGATTCTGTAGTATGGATCGACCATGAAGGATTTTTTGTTCTGATTTTTTTTGGTCAAAAAAGACTTTTTTAAGTTGCATCAACTGTACCTGTCTGCTGAATAGTTTGTGCTTCCAGTTGGTTACAATACATGTCTGCCGAATATGTTTTTTGCATGCATAGGAATGAATCCATGAGGGGATTATCTGAGACAAGGTTTGAGTGAGGGAGCATGTGATCCAGGTCTAAGGGCTTGTTCGGTTTCACTTGGTTTGACGGGGATTGGGGTGGAATGAGTAGGATTCAATCCATACTTGACTTATAATGGATTCATTTCCACTCAATCTCACCCTAATCCATGTGAGAGGTGGATTAACCGAGCAAGACCTAAGGCCTTGTTCGGCAGTAGGAGGAATAATTCCAGGCGTGATTAATTGCTTCCGACCTTGGTTTTCCTTCTACCTCATGCCCACTCCTTGTGTATGGTCTAAAACAATATGAGCAATGTTTGATAGGATACAAAGCAATTTACAACACCATGATGAGATTAGGATTCGGTTTGATTCTAGGACTCTTGACGTGCGGTTTGCTTCCAAGCCAAATAAGGGACAAATGCTAGATTTGAGTTTGGATTCAGTTCACAACTTGCACAAATAAATTACCACATAGTTTGAATGAGAATAGGATTCATTAATTAGACCTGGAACCAATCTTATCGGAACCAATTCAAACGTAACCGAACAAGGCCTAAGTCAAACACAAATTGATATTATCGGATAGCATCGTGATACCTATTCAGGGAGTAAAACAGCATAACCAAAAGCGCTGTTAGTGGAAATGGAACAAGAGGTTACCTTTATATCAAATTTCTAATCTCATTCCATGGAATCCTAGTTCCAAGATTCCAAGAAATAAATGCTTCTTTTACTAGTTGTTCTTATAACAAAACCGTCTAATTATTATTGATCATATTATTTATCTAGTTATTGTTAAGAACCGCTTTTAACAACTAACGCTTGTCACCGTACTCCCTCCATTCTTAAATTGATATCGTTGTTGAATTCTAATATCAATTTTTAAGAACCGCCTCTAACAACTAACTAGCTTGCTTGTCACTATACTCCCTCAGTTACTAAATTGATGTCACTGTTGACTTGTAACATTAATTTTAACTATTCCTCTTATTTAAAAAAAGTTCAAATGCGTAAAATTTTAAGTTGTGATTCAAATAACTCGAATGATAAATCAAATTATAACAAAATATATAATATTACCAAATTTTTGAATAAGATAAATAGTCAAAGTTAATGTTAAAAGTTAACGGCGACATCAATTTAGAAATGAAGGGAGTATGTGTCAAAATCAAAAACCCCACTTCCTCTGTTTAGCCTTCCCATAACCTCGTGGGATTAAGAAATGACACAAACAACTCCCCACAGGCATGCACACATAAAAAAAAGGAATGATGGAAACTAAATACTTTTTCATCCATAGAAAAAAGTCATGGTATGGTTTCTCATTATGCACTTGAAATGTTCAAGTTCCTTACCACTCCCTATGTCCCATTTGACGATTATTTTTAAAATTTGTTGATCGTGTATAAAGTTATTCAATTTTAATAACCTATTAATTATGAATTATGAAGATGTTTTCATAAAAGATCTAGAAATATAAATTTTATTTTGATCACATTAATTACATTTATATAAATTATTAGTCAAAGATATGGCTAGTCTATCAGAGAAATAGACTTTAAATAGGATGGAGGGGCCATAAATGCTCTAAAATCTTAATTTTCACATCACTCTTGAAGAATCATTGTCTCATTAATGGTTGGGGGTGTAAGGTGAGTAGAAAAATATTGCACCATATCTCTTCATATTTCAAAGTAGGATCCTATATCTAGGAGGAAAATAAATAAGTAATTCATCATATCTTCTCACACCAAAATATTATCTAACACTTAAATGTCAAAGAGATAAAGAACATCTATACATTCTTATGCATAACAGAGAGTACATAGCTGTCTTTCATAGATATTAGCAATGAATTTTACATGAAAATATATTTAGTGTTAATTAATGAATTGACTCTACACCTAGATAGATATAATCCGAATACAACAATCTAGACATAGAGATAGAGATGTAGATACAGAGAAGATATACTACCATTTCAATTTATTAGTTTATATAGTGTTTTGCCTCTATTTAAGAACTGGAACATTGTAATGAGAATGCATACATTACAGAGAAATAAATTTATCCTCTCTTCATCTCAAAAGAGACAGGATTACTTTTTTCCTTAAACGTGGCCCTCATCAAGAGCAAGGGGCCATCATTGTTTTTCTATTCCTTACGGTCGTATCCACCATCTTTGTGTCATGTCAAGCTCGGGAAATGTGTAAGCATCCTTCTCTTCCTTGCTCCATAATACTAATACTTTTCTGATATATTTCCATTATTAACAGTGAGGAAAATCAATCTTGTGTGTTTTCTATTGTATTTTTCATGTGCAGTCTCCAACGATCATCATGGCTCACCGTTATCACTGGATTCATCATATCAGTGCACTGATGTCCACCGTTGCACTATTGAGGAATGCCGTAAAGATTGTGAAAAGAAAAATTGCCCTAGTAAGGGTGCCTACTGTGCTAATAAGTTGTGCTGTCGTACAAAATGATTTGACAACATTGTAGGGCATCCAATTGCTTGAAGCAAAATCAATAAACATGCCTTACAGTTACAAAGTCCAAGCCCTGGGTTTAATTTACTTATAGCAATAAATGGTGCAGAACATGGTTCAAAAATATTGTACACCCTGCTCCGGAGTAGCTATTTCAAAAATAGCATTAATCCCATGCGCACAATTAACCGAACTATTTAATTAGTCCCTTGTCCTACCTATTTATGGATTTGTCAAAGTCAAATATTTTAACTTTGACTAATAATATCTTAATAGATCAATTATTTGAAAGATAAAAAAATAGTTTTTATAATAGTTATTTGAGCGAAGAATCTAACAATATCATTTATACTTCATCTAAAAATCATATTTTATTTATTTATTAGTAGTCATCTAAAATGGTTTGACTCAAAATAAGAAATGCTAATATTTCTAGACTGAGGGAGTATGTAATATCTTTAATCCTTGGTACTTCTACGGGGCTGGTCCTGCCAAACACTGCCTAGTCGCTCCAATTCAAAAGCGAGTCAATTTTTAGAATAATAAGGATCACATCCGCAAATTGTCACTTCTATTCAACTTTTTTCTTGATTAAGGCCCAAGGAAGGGGATCCATGCCCTAGATATCAATATGACAAATAATTATTTCATTATAGCACAATCATTATGTAGAACGCCTCAAAGGGGTTAGGGCAAAGAAGATGGTCTAATATGAAGTAGCCCCCTTGATGTCTAATGTGGTCTGAGTTTCTAACGATAGTCTATAAAATAAAGTTTGTTGTCGGTGCTTTATAGCACCATGCAGCTATTCTGCCATGTATTACAGTTTGATGGTCTTTCAAATTAGACATTAGTTCGCAGACATTTGTCACTCAAAACTGTCACCTATGTTTCAAAGATGTTGATGGTTCTTCTCAACCGACACCGTAAATTGCAGGGCTATGAAAACATGTGGTGGTAAGTGAGAGTCAGAGCAGATCAATCAACACTTCTCTAGTCACACATTGCAGTCCATTCACTTTATTAACTGAGGCAACTCAAGGCATAGTTCATTTCAACTGTAGTTATTCATCAAATATTAGATTTTTTGTCCTCGAATTTTTATTGTCCTTGATGTCATACTTCCTTTGACCCTAAATTTTTGTCATCATTATCTTTTAATAGTTTTTATACCATTTGCCTTATTCAAAAATAATTCAAATATGTATATTATAAGTTATATTTCAAATAATGTTAATGAAAATGCAAATTACAACAAAATATATGATATTTATCACACTTATTTAAATAAGATCTTTACTCCTCTTAAAAATGTGACTTGGTGGTGACGATGTGCCTGCCGGGAGCGACTTGAGACGTTCGATCTCGATCCAACGTCTACTGCACGCAGCCAATCAGTGCATACCAGCAGGAGCAGCGGCTCCCGAATCGTAATCACCCCGCCGCGCCACGGCTCGTGACAGCGCCGTCGCCCTCCAGTGTGCCGCTCCTTCCGCTTGCTCGCCCCGGCGGCCCCAGTACATACCTGCTCCGGCCCCCTCTTCCTCGTGCGTTCGCTGTAGGGTTTTGGAAACCGGTCTGGGCCCGGTTTTCAGTCGCCCAAAAATCAGCCGGCTAGCTGGGTTTGCTACAATGCTAGGTTCGGATCCTATACCGGACCGGACCGATTTGGACGAAAACCGTGAAAACTAGCCAATTTCCATCGGTTTCCCTGGGTCGCTGCCCAGCCGCCCTAGCAGGCCCCGACATGGCTCTGCCTGACTGCCTCTTCCTCGGCCACTACCCAGACGCCCTGGCAGGCCCTAACGCAGCCTTGCCTTGGCCACATCAGAGCCGCTCGGGCGCGGTACTGTGGCTCAACCCGCCCTGGCAGGACGCCTACGAAACTCTCTTCGGTGGCATTTGGGTACATGAAAATGGGAGATGGGATAGGGATTGGAAAATAAATGAATAGTTGAGATTCAGTGAGATAGATGAATGAAGGATCAAGATGTTCTCTTTTCATTTCCCTTTTCCAATCCCTTGTTCATTTCCGGGTTCCCAAACGCCACCTGCATGGAAATGGACGAGGGAGAGGAGATCGAAGGTACGTCTTACCTTTCTAATCCTGTTTCATGCTAAAATGTGCAAGAGACGGACTAACTTGACCTGAAATTGGCTTTATACTGCAGTTTTGTGGGAAAAGCACTGGTTCTGATGCTCATGTTCTGTGCCTTCTGTATAACTAAAGTGTCAACATGAGTGCCAGATGCTCGTCTTTTATGTATGTTTCTTTTTCTTTTTCTTTTTTTTAATATGATTTTGTTGACGCTGAAATCGAGTCCGGGTCAACACACCGCTCGCACATCCATGTACAGGAACGCCGGCGCTTTTTCAACGTCGGATATAGACAGCACCTAGACAATCCCGCCTCAGAAGGGACCCCGTCAGAGGAGGATCATCTTAGAGATAATCCGGACTAAGTCAGGCCAGCCGGATCGCCTTTGGTTGTCGCCGAGACGAAAGAAGAACAGCACGAGGGTCGAGTAAGGGGATTAAGGTTTGAAGAAGAGCGAAAATGTAAAGTCAAATGATAAGTTCGATTGGAATGACGCTCAACTGAGCCTCTGTTTTATAGAGGTGGGATGCTCTTATCCCGCAGGGCAATTAATTTCACGAGTTAGAAAAGAAATTAGAATCAATCTTCTGAAAACTTTTCTAAATCAACATTACCGGAGTCTCCGGTAAGATGCCAAAGATTCGTCATGTAATTCCGAAAATCTGAGAAGGCTCACCGGACACTCTGGCATCGTACCGGATACTCCGGTGGGCTAAGTGGCTGAACCTCAGAGGGCTCACCGGACAATCCGGCAACGTGCCAGATGCTCCGGTGGGCTAAGTGCCCGAACTTGAGAGGGCTAACCGAACACTCCGGCAACGTGCCAGATGCTTCGGTGGGCTAAGGGTCTAAACCCGAAAGGGCTCACCAGACACTCCGGCACCACGCCGGATACTTCGGTGGCTCTGTGATTTTTGGGTGTCAACATATGTCCCCCTGTGTTTTGGTAAATATTCTGCACCATAAAACATTTAAGCACCCAAAAACCTCTAAAGGCGATGGTTCTCTTGACTCATCGGCCATTGTATCACCTTTTGGCAACGATGTTCTTCACATCGGCCACTTTTCTTATGCTTATTTTCATACACTTGGATGATACTTTTTCAAGTACCGGTAGTTAAGTGTCCTAGGTAATGATTCTCTCCCAACATCCTCCAACATGTATGCATTTCTGCCAATGACTTTTACTACTTTATATGGCCCGTCCCAACTAGATCATTTTTCGAACTTGTTGTTTCTTGAGTCTATGGGCAGAATAGTTTTTCACACCAATTCACCCACCTGAAAAGTTTTGATTTTCACCTTTTTATTGTAGGCTCTAGAAGCTCGCGCTTTATCTTTCTTAATCTCTCTCAAAGCACTCAAACGCTTATCGGTGACTTCATCAATATTTTCTAGCATTAATACCCTATACTCATCGATAGATAAATCATTTTGATTAGCTAATCTTAGAACTTCAAGATTTACCTCGACGGGTAAAACGGGCTCTTGTCCATACACAAGTTTATAGGGTGGTACTTTAGTTGCCTCATGCTTAGATATCCGATGAGCCCACAATGCCTCCGACAAGACTTTATGCAATCTTTTGGGATGGTCTTTTATCTTTTTTTAATAAGTTTTATCAATGTTTTATTACTAGACTTGGCCTGACCATTGGCCTGAGCATAATATGGAGATGAGTTGAGTATCCTAATTCCGTAGAATTCGGCGAACTCCTTAACATGACCGAACGTAAAGGAAGTATCATGATCGGTAGTCAAAGTTTGAGGTATACCGAATCTATGAATAATATGCTCGGTAAGGAACTCAATTACCTCTTTGTACGTCATGTTTTTTAGAGCCACCGCTTCGGTCCATTTGGTGAAGTAGTCCGTTACGTCCAACACGAAACGATGTCCCTTCGAAGGTGGATGATGTATTTACCCAATGAAGTCCAATCCCCATCCTTAAAATGGCCATGGTTTTATAATAGGGTTCATCATAGCTACGGATGCCAATTGAATGTTTCCAAATCTTTGGCAATCTTCGCATCCTTTGTAATAACGGTAGCAATCGGCAATCATGGTTGGCCAATAGAATCCGACCTCTTTTTACCAACCATTTCATTTTTGAAGCCAATTGATGCGTACCATAAATGCCTTCATGAACTTTTCCCATAGGTTCTTTAGCCTCATTATCACCCAAACATTTCAAAAGCAAATCATCTCCCGTTCAATGGTATAAATCACCATTAATCAATGTATATTTGAAAGTTACATGCCGAACCTTTCTATCCACACTTTGGGTTGGACTACGAATATATAAAATTATGGGTGATCTCCAATCAAGCGATTCGGTACTATCACGGTTTGATGTGCTAGTATCTGAATAGTCTAGTTCCAATACCTCAAGCATTGGTTTCGTATTGACTAAAAATCTACCTTTACTAACATTGTAACCCGACGCTTGTTGAGCCAACTCATTGGCTTCACTGTTTTCTAGCTTAGGCACATGATGTACGTTGAACTCATCTATTCTTCTAATGATGTCTAGACACTTACCTAAAATGACATTCAATGATCCATCTAAGCATTGAAAATTTTCAGAAATTTGTTGCACTACTAACAACGAATCATCGAAAACCTCTACATGCTTAACCCTCATGGACTCCAACATCTCTAAACTGAACAACAATACTTCATATTCGGCTTGGTTATTGGTGCAATCATACTCTAATCGGTTTGAGAATTCAAAGTGTGCATCATGAGTAGATACTAAAACCACACCAACACCTTGACTCTCTTTACAAAACGATCCATCAAAATATAACTTTCAAGGGGTGAAAGTAGCATAAGCAACATCTAGATTATGCTCTAAATCAATCTGATGTTCAACAATAAAATTAGCAACAATTTGGCCTTTCACGGATTTTAACGATTCATAAGCCAAATCATATTCAATCAATACATAATCTCATTTACCAAGTCTACCACTAGAAATCGGCCTATGCAACATATGTTTGATAACATCGGTTTGATAAGCAACCACACAAGTACTTAGATAACAAATAATGTCTCGACTTGGTGCAAGCATGATACAAGGAAAAACATAGTTTTTCGATGAGAGTGTTCCTTGTTTTCGCATCCACCAGCCGTCGACTCATATATGTGATCACATACTCCTTTACTTCGGCTTCTTGTGTCAAAACAGCACCAACCACATCATCTTTCGTCGCTATGTAGAGATGGAAAGGGACTCCTCCCTTAGGCGCCCTAAGCACCGGCGGCGAAGACAAATACTCTTTGATCTTCCCAAAAGCTTCTTGCTGTTTTGCCTCCCTCCCAAGTAAATTCGGTTTCATTCTTTAGCCGAAAAATAGGAGTAAATGCATTAATCTTTCCTGACAAGTTGGATATGAACCGCCTCAAGTAATTCACTTTTCCAAAAAAACTTTGTAACTCTCTTTTACATATAGGCGCTTGCACGTTCCTAATTTCTTTTATCTTCTTAGGATCTACATCTATGCCCTTCTCATTAATTATGAAGACTAAAAACTTCTCAACCGATACACCAAAAGCACAATTGAGCGAATTTACTTTCAAACCGAAATGACACATTCGGTCTAAGGCAAGTTGTAAATTGGCCAAGTGAGAATTTAAAGCGGTCGATTTGATCACCACATCATCTATGTAAACCTACATGATAACACCAAGCAAATCATGAAAGATAAAGTTTATGACTCATTGATATGTGGCACCCGCATGCTTTAACTCAAAAGTCATTAAACCCACTCAAACAATCCTACAAAATCGAGACATCTAAAAGCAATTTTAGACATATCCTCTTCGGCCATAAAGATTTGATTGTATCCCGCATTACCATCAAGAAAGCTAATAACTCTATGGTTGAAAGCATCATTAATCAATATATCAGCTATAGGCATAGGATACTCATTTTTAGGAGTGGCCCTATTTAAATTTTTTAAACCAATGCAAACTCTAATCTTATCGGTGTTCTTCTTTTCCACCGGCACGATGTTGGATATCCACTCCGCATACCTGCAAGGTCTTATAAATTTTGCATCAAACAATAGGTTAATTTCCTCTTTAATCCGATCGTGCATATTGGGGTTGACTCTTCTCATCGGTTGCTTAAAGGGTCTAAAACCTGATGTTATTGGAAGTCGATGCTCAACTAGTTTGCGGCTCAAACTAGGCATTTCATTATAAGACCATGCAAAACAGTCCACATATTCTTTTAGTAAATCGATTAACTTCATCTTATAATCGGCTTTCAGATTTTTATTGATATAAGTTGGCCTAGGATCATCATCACTGCCAAAGTTTACCTCCTCAAGAGGGTCAACTGATGTGAATCCTTGTCCTAACTTATCCATGTCCTCTATTTCTTCTATAGCTTCACACATATCATTCGTGTTGGACCGATAGTGTTCCACTCTCTTTTGCAACCAATCAAGATTAGACTCCATTAAATCACATTATATGGTTGAGCCGATTTTACATCGGCTTTACATTGACAGGTACAAAACCATCTCTAAGTCACACTAAAAAAATTATAATTCGTCAAGTACAAACCAGTCAAGCACTTGACGGTGTCATGTGGCAAAGAAGATGATTCGGCTATAGCAACGTAAGCCGAGGCATCCGCATGAACAACCTCTACATTATCACCAACCCATTGTATCAAAAATTGATGCAATGTAGAGGAGACACATCTATTGACATGAATCAATCACGCTCTAAAATCAACCTATAACTACCGCGCACATCGGCAACAAAGAAAGCGGTAACCATGGTCTTGCTCCCAACGGTGAGCTCTATACAAGCGACCCCCTTAGCCTCAATAGGGTCTCCTCCTCCCACACCGTTCAAAGTCATGTTGATCCGGATGAGCTCGTCATTGGCTTTATCTAGCTTCTTAAACAAAGAATATGAAGCATTAAATTAACAATCGCACCGTCATCAACAAGTATGCGAGAAATCGGTGTGCCATTGATATGATCTCTCACATAGAGAGGCTTCAAATGGTTCTCTGATTCCTCGGACTTCTCAAAGATAGAACTTTTCGGTTCAAAGTCGAATTATGTCATGACCCCTTCTTCATCTACCAAAGAGTAATCGAAAAGAGATAAACAACTAGTGTTGATGTCCATACCTTCTCGGGGCGGTGTAGGCTCGTAGTCTAAGAGGTCGTCGTCGTCGAACTTGGACATGTCGACGTCTCCCGTGGGCGAAGGCGCTGTAAAGTCCTTTCCCAATACGGCGTCGGCCAAACCAATTGGTTTCGGAGTAGCCTCCGCTTCCTTCGCCACCGGTGGAGTAGGGGCATCGGGCTTATCAACCCTCCATTGCTTACCTTTAGGGACCATTGGCTTGATCTCATTGAAGATCTTGTCCCTCTTCTTCTCCGCCTCCTCGTCTCGCATCTTCCGGAGGCGCAGCCTTTGGAGCTTCCTCTTTTGAGTATGGGTCAAGCCAAGCGGACACCATCTCGGTTGTTTGTACTTAGAGGAGTTCTTGCTGCTACTAGCTTAATGATCATGAGAGGCCTTTTCGATCGGATCATCTAAAGTGATCGGTCTCGTGAAGACTCTCCCAATTTTGACATCAGTTGTGCCGATTTTCACGACACCTTCGGATGCACTCTCTTGATGAACAAAAGTAGAAGGAGCAGGTTCGTTACCTTGCTTCGGACGCCACTCTTGCTTAGGCTCGGTGGTAGAGCTTCCCCTTTGAATCTTGATCGGTCGAGAATCCGTTCGATCTGAGATAGGGTTGGAGAGCCTTGTGAAGACATCTCCTCTCGGTCCGTTCCACCTCGGATGAAATGGAGGGTATGGCATCGGTGGAATGAGCATCGGTGGTATGGGCATCGGTGGCACGAGCATCTATAGTCCCATGTATAGATGCCACACTGGGAACAGTGGGCAAGTCATAGGATGGAAACACGATGGTGGCACTCTGAACCCATGTGGAGGAAAAGAAGGAGGAGGCCCGTGTACATTCATGGTTGGCCTCATCTCCTTACTAGCTGGGCTGCCCCCCTAGGTGGTGATTTTGGTCGCTTTATAGACCGATTATTCGAATTGGTCTTTTGATTCTTGTACTTAGCCATGAGCCGGTCGAAGACGCTTTTGGGCCCCATCTTTCGATCCGTAGCTTTGCCTTGGTTTATCTTTCACTTGCCCACCTCTAGATTTTTCGGTTTTATCATCTTGGGCTGCGGAACTTGTCCCCCGAGTCTCGAGGCTTAAATGGTGACTTTGAGCGACTCTTGACCATCGGGGGACTTTTCGAGCATCACTTTCCTAGAGGCCTTTTTCTCACTCAGAGAAATAGGCATCTCATCTATCGGCTTGATGAAACCGAATCAACACATTGGGGTTGAGCTCGAGAGTGTTGACAGAGAACGGGTGCTTGTCGATTTGCATTTACTTAAGACTCAATCGTCCCTCATTAAAGACCGATTGGACCTGTCGACAGAAAACGTTGCAATCATTAGTAGCATGAGAATAAGAATTATACTATTTACAATATGCTCTACGCTTAATCTCATCCGCCGAAGGTAAAGTATATGCAATCTTAATGTACCCATATTTGTGTAGCTCATCAAATATTTTGTCACACTTAGCTACATCAAAGGTGTATTTCACATCGTCTTTTCGGTTCTTATGAACCGGTTTGAGCGAATCACAAACGAATGATTTGGCCTTAGAGGACCAAACAAACTCGACAGATAGAATGTCATTGTAATCATCATCGGAGCTATCTGAATCATATTCCACGACATGCACAGTGTGGCGGGTCTTGTAGTCATGTTTTATTTCTTTGCTTCGGCTTTTTTGAGCCGAAGCCCTTTGTTGGAGGTGAGTGAGTGTAAGAAAATCGTACATCTCTAACTTTTACCTAAGATGTGACCGTAAACCACTAAAAGCTAGGTCGGCTAAATCTTTTTTAGAAATTGTTAAATTAAAGCATTGGTTTTTAACATCTCTAAACCATGAAAGATAATCAACAGCGAGTTCATCTTTTCCTTGCCGAACCGATGTCAAATGTGACAACTTTAACTCGTTGTCCCCAAAATAAAAGTGATCATAAAATTTACGCTCTAAAGATTCCTATATGTAGATGGAGCCCGAAGACAATGAAGAAAACCACGAGAAAGCGGTTCTGGTTAGCGACAAAGAAAACAAGCGTACTTTCAAAGCTTCGCTAAAACCCGCTTCTCCTAATTGCGCCACATATTGGCTAATGTGTTCCCATGTGGTTTTACTATCTTCGCTATTAAATTTGACGAAGTCAAGCACACGTCATCCACTACGATAAAGGGCTGAATCAAAATATGCGGGGTACGGTTTTTAGTAAATTCGGTCTCTTCCCTTGAGGTCTACCCCTAGCGTTTCGCGAAATTGTTTGTTCAAGTCCTCTTTAATGCGCGCCATACATTACTCTATGTTGGCAATGGGTGGTCTAGCGAAAGTACTAGGTGGAGGGTGTACGCTCGTTTCCATGTCACTAAATAGTTCATTGGGAACGGGGCTATGAGGGATACCCGTACCACTTGGTGGGATAGGTGGTGTGCTATATGCGACGGTACGGTAAGGAAAAAGAAAATTAGACAATTCATTCAATCGGCTCGTGGCTGGATTGAGGATGCTAGTGATTGGCTCCACGCTAGCGAGAGACACTACCAAAGCATTCATTTGCATATGCGACAGAAAACTAGTTTATCCACTAAACGAGTTCAACGACATGCCATACAGAGGAATGTTCTACACTAGATGTAGTAGGTGCCGATGCACTAGTGGTAGGACCTATATGCGCAACATGAGATGATGATGTAACACTAACATACTTAGACATGTTCTCTTAAATCATGCATTGCATATCATTCATTAAGACATTCTTCGTGTCGACAAAATAATATGAAAGTTCTTCAAAAATAACGAAAAGGTGCGAAGATGTCCTTACATCAGTAGCACCTATGTCCGTGTCGTCGTCGACGGTCGGAAGAACAGGCTCTTTCACTTGAGAGATCGTGCCTTGGCGGTCCTTCTTAAAACACAAAGTACTCTAGCAGCTCTCGCTCCTCGCGCGCCGTGCGCGCCTCGTCGGGTAACTCCTTCAAAGACGGCAGGACGATGTTCGTCGTGAAGATCTCAGAGTTCATAGTGGAAAACGACAATTCGGTTTGTGCAACTGGAATCACTCGATCCCCAGCGGAGTCGCTAAAAGGTGTGTTGACACCGAAATCGGGTCCGAGCCAACACACCGCTCGTACGTCCGTGTGCGAGAACGCCGGTGCTTCTTCAATGTCGGGGTTGGACAGCACCTAGACATTCCCGCCTCGAGAGGGACTTTGTCGGAGGTGAATCGTCTTAGGGATGATCTGGGCTCGATCAGGCCAGTCGAATCGCCGTCGGTCATGCCGAGACGAAGGAAGATCAGCACGAGGGTCGAGTAAGAGGATTAGGGTTTGAAGAAGATCGAAAATGTAAAGACAAATGATAGTTTCGATTGGGATGACCCTCAACTGGCCATGGGCCTCTGTTTTATAAAGGTAGGATGGTCTTATCCCGCAAGATATCCAATCCCACGAGTTAAGAAAGAAATTAGAATCAATCTGCTGAAAACTTTTCTAAATCAGCATTACCGGAGTCTCCGGTAAGATGTCGAATGATCCGTCGAGTAATTCTGAGAACCCGAAAGGGCTCATCGGACACTCCGGCATCGTGCCGGATGCTTCGGTGAGCCTAGTGCCCGAACTCGAAAGGGCTCACTGGACACTCCGGCAACGTGCCGGATGCTCCGGTGAGCTAAGTGCTCGAACCCGAGAGGACTCACGGACACTCCGGCAACGTGCCGGATGTTTCGGGGGGCTAAGTGCCCGAACCCGAGAGTGCTCACCGGACACTCCGGCACGGCGCCGGATGCTCCAGTGGCCCTGTGATTTTTGGGTGTCAATAGATTTGATACTGAGCATTTACTTTTGTTATTAAAGAATCTCATCATAAATGTTTACACTTTGTAAGATTTATCTTGTTCTCTATGTTTTTTCTTTAAATTTCTACAGAAACTGAGATACTCTGATAGTTTAGAAAGAGAAACGTGATTAGAGTAAGGAAATCATAAAGTTACAATCTACACATATATACAAAGATAATTTGTCCAGAATGATAAATGACAGATGATATTGATTGAAGTCCAAATCATGAGTTGTTTCTACCATTTGAACTGTATTGCAACAAACTCCTCATTTCAAACTCTTAAAAGAACCAATCTGCTTCTTATATGAGCCCTTGCTCATACTAGACTTCAAGAAGGATATTTAAGACACCTAAATTGTATCGAGATAAATGTATCAGTCATATAGATCTTTTTCTTTTTATGTTTGGACAAAATCTCAGTTGGATTACTTCTGACTAATAGACATTATCAATATCCATTGGTGTCATGTGACACCATAAAACACCCGTGGCGCTGCCAATGGGTGTGTCAAGTGTTGTGTGACAAATGCGCGCCAAATCCAGTCATTTTTGTTACTGATGAAGTTTTCTATAGGTCTTGTTTCATATATGGTTACTATGTTACTGTGGATGGTCCTAATTTTACCCACGACCTGCAGAGTACCAGTGCCTATTTAAGTATTTTGCCTGAACGTGCTCCTTGTGCTTGATAGTACAGAGGCCATATAGGTGCAGTCAGCACTACATCAAGTTTCTAATTTGTTATGTGGTACTCATTTAACCAATATGAGTTTACTCAACAGTATCAAATCTATCAGAAGCTTTCATTTGGATTTTTAGGGAACAAAATTCGTTATCTTGTTGGACCTCAAAGACTGCAACAAATCAAACAGGATAAGCAATCAGTAGCCAATCTTTTCTTAGGCCATCCTGTTTTATCACAATGTCTTACTTATTTGCATGTAGGTATTGGCACATTTTGATGATGTCGAGCTATGGTTTTTATTTGGTGTAGACCTGGTCTATCTTGCGTTGATATCGATGGTGTTCCTATGGCATCAGTTCTATAACCATTCAAAGTTGCAATTCACATTTGTTAAGATAATTTGATCATCCAGCAAAGGAGTGCCATATTTTTTGTTTAATCCTGTCAAGAGGAATGTCTTTTTTTTCCAAAAAAAACTATATATGGTGTAGTTCTGTTTTGTACTGCATGTAAGTAAGAAACTGAAAATTTTTCATGCTGTGTTGATTGAAGGGTGTGTTACATATCTTAGTTGGATTACTTCTGACAAGGTTAGAAAAATTGGGGCTAATTTGTTATTAAGCCAATCAAGTTGAATCGTGATTCCCTTAAGTGAAAAAATGAGCTGGAATCAATTATTCATGCCTATTGCTGTTGGATAGAACTTCAAATAAAGTGCACTGAAATAATTTTAGTACCCATTGCATCTTTTTATTACACGGACTCACTTTCTTCTATTTTCGCTTCAGTTTGGTGCAACGGTTATTATTTGCGCTCCTACCATATTTGTGGTTTCAAAAACTTCCGAAATTTCACAAAAATAGATCGCGCTTGCCCATCCCTCACGGACTCGTGGCCCAGCAATAAGGCTCCCAATTTACCGTACAGCCCAAGACGCCGAGTCAGTCAAGCCTCCTGCCGGCCCAACATGCCGACTCAGTGTCAGTGAACCCTCGTTCCGGTCTCTGGTAGAACATTCGAGAACCACTCCTCCTCCAGCATCGCCATAAAAGGCCCCGTCGCCCCCTGCTCCCACGCATCCCTCTCCCCTGAAACCCTTCCCCTCCCTCGCGCCGCCGCCGCAGTCGCCTCCGATCTTGCAGGAAAGGCTAAGCCATGGCCGCGGAGACCGAGACCTTCGCCTTCCAGGCCGAGATCAACCAGCTGCTGTCGCTCATCATCAACACCTTCTACTCCAACAAGGAGATCTTCCTCCGGGAGCTCATCTCCAACTCCTCCGATGTAAGACTTTGTCAACCCCCACCCCCCCCCCCCTCCCCGCGCTCGTGCTCCTCTGATCTGCGTTGTTTCGTAGATCCGCGTGTTTTGAATCTGGTGGGGTGGATTATGTAGGGTTTAGAGCTAGTTGGTGGCGGTGCTCTCGTTGACTTAAGTTTCCACCCGTGAGTTGTGTAACAATATGTGCAGTAGGAGCAGTATTTTTCAGTTATTAGATACCGCGCGTGTTCCATTTCGGAAAATCCCCGTGATTCGTGGAATCTCATGTAATAGCTGAAGTGCCTGTCTACATTACCATTCTGGTTGGCTTTATGACGTAGTCAGGTCAGTGATTTGTTTTCAGAACAGTAAACATGGGCCGCTCAACTTTTTCAGTTCAGATGCAGGAGTTTGGTCTATTTTTAGCCATATGTTCTAATCGGAAAAAAAACAGTATCAGTCTTTGAAGGGCATGGTTACCTGACTTTGATAGTTCGAACTTGAATTATCAACTAGGAGTATTGGTGTAGGTGCCGTCCTGCGTTCAATTTTGCGACCTTCTTAATCAATCGAGTCAACTTGAAATGATGTATTGCTGGTCCTTAAGCATCTTAGTTTAGATTGTTTTTGTTCTGATGTAGAGAATAATGTTTAATTTTTTGTGCGAATTTGGCGTTGTAAATAAGTGGTTATTATTTTTCATGTTCGCACAAAATGATGCATTATTCTAACATGATGTTTGTTTTCGTTGACTTACAGGCATTGGACAAGATCAGGTTTGAGAGCTTGACGGACAAGACCAAGCTGGATGCTCAGCCAGAGCTGTTCATTCACATCGTCCCTGACAAGGCCAGCAACACCCTGACGATCATTGACAGTGGCATTGGTATGACCAAGTCGGATCTTGTTAACAACCTTGGTACCATTGCACGGTCAGGCACAAAGGAGTTCATGGAGGCTCTGGCTGCTGGTGCCGATGTGTCTATGATTGGTCAGTTTGGTGTTGGGTTCTACTCTGCCTACCTTGTGGCTGAGAAGGTCATTGTGACCACCAAGCACAATGATGATGAGCAGTATGTGTGGGAGTCTCAGGCTGGTGGATCCTTCACTGTAACACGCGATACATCGGGTGAGGCCCTTGGCAGGGGTACCAAGATGACCCTGTACCTTAAGGATGATCAGGTATAACCAAAGTTGACTTTTGCCCTCTTATCTGATGTGGTTTGGTGTAAGTTTATATAATGTTAAACTTTGTGTGGTTTAAGGTTTTCAGATGCTGATTATACAATTGGATTTAAGTTTAATGCATTGTATTATGCTTAGTGTACTTGTAAGCTTAAGCGATGTGTTGGCTTATGTCTGGTTATAATAGTTAGGATTTGACTGTTACTGATCAGCTCTGTGGTTTGGCTTAATTGATTTCATTCTGTTCCATATGCTTGTGCTACAGGAAAGCACGTAATGTTGTAAATTCTCTGTTTTGTTGTGCTGTTAAGGAAGCTCTGTTGTTGGGCTTAGTTGATGTTGTTAAGTTACATTTTCTCTTGCTACAAGAAAATCCTTGCATGTTGTTTCCATCTACTGTGTTGCGCTGTTAAGGCACGCCTGTCTACAAAAATAACTATATGCACATTTGTATCTGAAAAGTCACTCATAGTAATTCAAGAGTTAGTAGTATGTTCTGATTATCTGAATGTTCATTGTTAGTAGGACACCTATATTTCTCAGTCTACCACTATCCGATTGCATTTTTAATGACCTGCGCTTGCTTATTTTGTGCAGTTGGAGTACCTTGAGGAGCGTCGCCTCAAGGATCTGATCAAGAAGCACTCTGAGTTTATCAGCTACCCAATCTCCCTCTGGGTTGAGAAGACCACTGAGAAGGAGATCTCTGATGACGAAGATGAGGATGAAAAGAAGGATGCTGAGGAGGGCAAGGTTGAGGATGTTGATGAGGAGAAGGAAGAGAAGGAAAAGAAAAAGAAAAAGATCAAGGAGGTCTCCCATGAGTGGCAACTGGTCAACAAGCAGAAGCCTATCTGGATGAGGAAGCCTGAGGAGATCACCAAGGAGGAGTATGCTGCTTTCTACAAGAGCTTGACAAATGACTGGGAGGAGCACCTTTCTGTCAAGCACTTCTCTGTTGAGGGTCAGCTTGAGTTCAAGGCTATTCTCTTTGCCCCCAAGAGGGCGCCCTTTGACCTCTTTGACACCAGAAAGAAGCTCAACAACATCAAGCTCTATGTGCGCCGTGTCTTCATCATGGACAACTGTGAGGAGCTGATCCCTGAGTGGCTGAGCTTCATCAAGGGTATTGTTGACTCTGAGGACCTTCCACTCAACATCTCCCGTGAGATGCTCCAGCAGAATAAGATCCTGAAGGTCATCCGCAAGAACCTTGTCAAGAAGTGCATTGAGCTCTTCTTTGAGATTGCTGAGAATAAGGAAGACTACAACAAGTTCTATGAGGCCTTCTCCAAGAACCTCAAGCTTGGAATCCATGAGGACTCTCAGAACAGGAGCAAGCTTGCTGAGCTCTTGAGGTACCACTCCACCAAGAGCGGTGACGAGCTCACCAGCCTCAAGGACTATGTGACGAGGATGAAGGAGGGCCAGAACGACATCTACTACATCACTGGTGAGAGCAAGAAGGCTGTGGAGAACTCCCCGTTCCTTGAGAAGCTGAAGAAGAAGGGGTATGAAGTCCTTTACATGGTTGATGCCATTGATGAGTATGCTGTTGGCCAGCTCAAGGAGTTTGAGGGCAAGAAGCTCGTGTCTGCTACCAAGGAGGGTCTGAAGCTTGACGAGAGTGAAGACGAGAAGAAGAGGAAGGAGGAGCTCAAGGAGAAGTTTGAGGGGCTCTGCAAGGTCATCAAGGAGGTGCTCGGTGACAAGGTTGAGAAGGTTGTTGTCTCTGACCGTGTGGTGGACTCCCCCTGCTGCCTTGTTACTGGTGAGTACGGGTGGACTGCCAACATGGAGAGGATCATGAAGGCCCAGGCTCTGAGGGACTCCAGCATGTCCGGCTACATGTCCTCCAAGAAGACGATGGAGATCAACCCCGAGAACGCCATCATGGACGAGCTGCGCAAGCGCGCGGAGGCCGACAAGAACGACAAGTCTGTCAAGGACCTCGTGATGCTGCTGTTCGAGACGGCGCTGCTCACCTCCGGCTTCAGCCTCGACGACCCCAACACCTTCGGCAGCCGCATCCACCGCATGCTCAAGCTGGGTCTGAGCATCGACGAGGACGAGGCGGCCGAGGCTGACACCGACATGCCGCCGCTGGAGGACGACGCCGGCGAGAGCAAGATGGAGGAGGTCGACTAAGCGCGTCCTCGGCGGATCTGATAGTTTTATCTGTTTACTGTATCTGAACCTCGGGCACTGTGCGTTAATTTTGTGTCGTTTTGCTGTGGCTGGCCTGCAATGCGTGGGCCTAGCTAGTTATCTTACCGTGACGTGGATTCTTGAACTGCTTAAGTTAATTGTTGGTCGTAAGATTAGTATATTTTTATCCTTTCACTTATAATTGCTGGCTGCCGTTTCACTGCTTTGTCGTCTCTGATTCTTCGTTAGGAGCATGTATCCTCCACGTGGGGGTTGTAATCACTTAGATCTCGTGACGGCTTCTTTTTGTCCCCACGGGGATGTTTGGTTTGTGTCTCAGTAGCCATTTCAAAATTTGGTGTAGTCAAACTGCTGGCAACTTCAAATCGTTGGTAGAAAAAGAGTGTTTTGTTCGTTACTTTACCAAATTGATGGTAACAAGTAAAAAATTAGTGTTAGGATTATAACTGTATCAACATTTAGTAAAGATTAGTTCAACGCTCGCTTCACTACGGAACAAATATATTTATCATTGCTACAACATCTTTGTAACAGTGCTGGCTCTATACTTTGAGAGGCCTTGACGCGAATTCAGGCGTTTGGTACAAAGAAATAAAAAATGTAAGAATAAGAAAAAAATTGCAGATAGAAATAAAAAATGTGTGAAAATTGCAGAAATGGAAAATAAAGGAATTGTAAACTTTTGATGTTTGCCTCAATGTTGGGTCCTCCCAAGGTACTACTATTCCTAAATTGTTACTGCACCATCTATTAAATTTGTAACATTATTTGATAAGAATTCGCTTTTAACACATAAAAATGCATAACTTTAGAAAACAAATTAACATCAAAACATAATCGGTCTGATAAGAATTCACTGTTAACAAATTATTTGTTATCAACAACTAATGAACTAATTATTCCTATTTTTTGATGGAAAGAGTGAATGGCGTGTACTAAATATGAACATTGAGTTGAACCCTAAAAAACATTAATTCCTCCCCTACCAAGGTGTTCGGGAGATTTAGAACAAGGTTAGAAGGTTGCAGAAGCAACGTGAGCATTTGTGGGCTGCCATCCAATTTTTTTTTGGGCCTTAGCCTCTTCCAAGCAGATAATGTTAAGTACATTGTTTGAGCTGTTCAGATTTTATTAGGTCGTATTCATTAATATTCCTCTACATATGCAACCAAAATTTTAGGGCCCCTACATGGGCTGGGCCCTTAGCCGTCGCCCCTATCAGCCTGCCCCAGAGCCGGGCCTGCTTTGTAACCATAATTTTTGCGGCTAAAGCAAACTATATGACAACTAAAAAACAATAGTGAACTGTTACAGATATCAACTCGAGCGGCTATGATAATTCATTCAAAAAGAATCAGGCCATGTTTGGAATGCGGGAAAATGAAAGAATCAGGCCATGTTTGGAATGCGGGAAAATTTTATATTCCTGCATTTTTTCCTGTGAAATTGCTGCAAAATTCATGTGAAATTTCTGCGTTCTAAATGGGGCCTAATAAGTGTTGCATGATGTAAATAATGAAATTATCTAACTGTCCACGGTAAATACCTAGTCCCCTTCAGTTTTAAACTGTTAACCTTAGTTAGCCCAAATTCGTACTACTCAACATCATAAAAATCCGAGCGAGTAATGAATAATGATACATATACCTCAAGAACAGGAGCCTCCCCTACATCGAAATCAACAAAAAAAATTAGACTGCTACTGATTGCAATCATTCATATTTAAATGTTGTCTCCCACTGATTCAGCACAAGCGAGTTGGAAATCACCTACTGGATCTACCATGCACCTCCAAAGAGCTGAATAATTTATATATTTATGCATCAGTTTTTTCCGATATAGTTGCATGCCCGTGCTTCACCATGGACAAAAAAAAAATCAATTCAAGCAATGAGGTGAAGTTTGAATACTTGGAAATGTGAGGTGGGAAAGGGATTGAAAAAATAAAAGAAAAAAATCTAAATTCTTCATTCATCTATCCCAATAAACGATCTAGGCATCTGCCTCTAAGAAATCAAAATAATTCTGCTTCAAGTTCTAGAGTAATTATAAGTCAGAAATTATCAGACTTTTTGAGAAAGAAACAGATTAACAAGGCAAATGAGAAATTATGATTAAACAGATTAACAAGGCGCGTCGGGGTGGGTCCGCGCTAGGGCTGGCTAGGTCGGGTGGTCGGGGGCACGACAGGGCAAGGCAGAGATGGCCAAGCCGAGGCCACGCCAAAGAGAGACGGGGCGGCGCCAGAGTGGGACTGGCCGAGGCTGGTGGGCCAGCGGCGCGTAGGAGCAAGGCGGTGGTGTGACCTCACAAGATCTCCATGGCGGTGGCCGAGTCAAACGTGGAGTGGGCTGGGGCGATGGAGTTGACACCGTGCGGGGACACATCGGTAATGGTCTGCGGTGGCGGTGGCGGCTGCGCCGGCGCCGGCGCGCGGACGCCATCTATGCCGAGGAGGAAGGCAGCGCAGCGTGGCAACGATAGCGTCGAAGGAGATGGCGGCAGTGGGATGGAAGGCGCGGGCGTGCGGGACTGCGGAGGATGGAGAAGCGCTCGTACCGAGGCGAATCGATCGATCGAGGCGAAAGCAACCGTCCAATGACGATCCGACGGCTGAAATACGCCCGTGCCAGAAAGGGCATCACCACTTGATGGAATATTTATAGGAGTAGAGATATTAATATGACATAGATTTTAAAAAATTATTATATTTTTTAAAATTTAAATATAGTTAAGTGATATCTTGTTTAATAGATTTAATTGCAAGAAGTCCAATGGTGAAAACGGAATTTAAATCTGATATTTCATTGAGATGATATAATTGTTTGAAGTGTTTTAATCTAAAAAAATTTGAAATTCGTGCAGCCATTAAACAGAAGACACGTCAAATTCACAACTTTAGCAACGCAGCAAGAAACGTGGGCGAGCGATTTTGTCACCCAAGTTTTGGCCAGCGTTGGCTATAGCGGGTTGTTTGGTTTATATCAATCATAGCCATACCAAAATTTGGTGTTACCAAATTGAGGGTAACTCTAAGTGGTTAGTAGAAAAAAAATTATTTGGATCGTTATACATAAGCTATGTTATACACTTCACATAAGCTATGTTATCAAAAGCTATGTTATACAGTCATCATCTTACGGTGGTTGCCTCCTCCGATCCGGTTAGATAGGAGTAATCATCTCGGCGCGCACGAGCGGGCTTGCTTCCCCCTGCACTCCCATCGGCCGGCAGCGAGACGTAGTCAATGCACCAGAGACGACAAGGCCGGCCGGTCGGGGCTGCCGGGCTGGCTACGCCTAGCTGGCGCCTCCGTCGCCGGTTGGCACCCGCCGGCAAGCGCATCCATCGAGCTCGGCGTGGCGAAGCTTCCTTCATCCTTCGCGCCGAGCTCCGTGCGCGTACGTGTAACGTGTGTGTGCGCGCGCGAGGAAGATGCGCTAGGTGCTGGATCGTGCGCTCGTGGAGGAACGGATATGGACACGCACGTTGGTCCGATGCATGTGCCGCCGAAACAAGGATACGGATGGATGGCCTGAAGGCAGCCTGAACGTGCCAAGATTTTCCTGTCGCGGCAAGGATAACAGGCACCCAGCCGCGTCGGTGAGCTGCGTCCATGCGACACGAGGCGTAGGATTTCAGTCCAGCCTCTTCACCCCAAAAAAGGTGCTTGCCGGAACAACGTCCCCGTTTCTAGCGACGGACCAAAAAGGCTTACGGTGGTGGGCACAAAATCCGTCGCAACAGCAGTGTCTCTACAGGCTACTAAAGGGTAGGATACCCGAATGAGCATGGTCTGGGAAGCAGGTTCACAAAACCGTCTGACGGCCTGTTTGGCAGATCTAGCTCATGATTCTCTACATTTATTTTTGATTCTCTTATGAATTGATTCTTTATATAAAAATAATTTTTTTATTCTTTAATATAAACTTTTAAAATCAAAATAAAGAATCAATTCATAAAATCAGAAAAAAACTATTTTTTTTCAGCTCCCAACCTTTAGTTCATTTCATAGAATCACTTCACAGAATTAGACAAAAATGACTTCTTCTGAAAAACAGCGTTTAGCGGAGCTTCCCTGAATCAGAGAAAGAGCTCTAAATCAGATTAGTTTTCATGGTTTTCATCAGTTGGTCTGGTTCATTTTGGACGATCTTTTTGAACCGATGATTGGTATATAAATTATGTTACAATATTTATCACAAAATAAATTTTTATATATATACTTCTTTATATCATAGATAATTTAGTTTTTTTTTATTTTTAATTTTAACTAAATTCAAAATACTTATATTTTATAACAGAGTGAGTTCTTATTCCAGGCCGTGCGAGGAATCAACAGCTTCGAGTTGACGACGACTGGAACTACATTTTTTTTTTTGAACGAGTCGCACGAGAGTGAGACAGTGTCCGTTTCGTTGGTAAAAGCAGGATAGACTGGACCTGCGTTTGAACTTTTCGTGCACGAGTGCTACGTACACAAATGGCACCGCGACGGTAAGTCTGTGCGTCGTGGAGTAGTCGCTGATCCGGACGTACAGTACAACGTTCTCGCCGGCTAGTACTACCTGTTGGCTGACGGAGTCACGGAGACGCGAGCGCGCTGAACACCGGCGCGGCGCGGCACGGGGCGCACGCTCCATCCGCTCCTGCTCCCGCGCCCGCGCCGGCGGCGACGGACGGAAGGAGCGTGTCACGCGCGGCGTTAAATGCGCACGCGCGCGCCAACGACTGCTTCGCACAAACTCTGTACCGCCGGAGCTCGCCGCGCGCGCGGCGGCCGTGCACCCGGAGCGAGTTACGCCGCCGCGCACCTCATGCGTGCCCTCCCCTCGGCGTCGCCGTCGAGGAAAACGACGCGCACCTGCCGGCGCGAGACCACCGGCGCCGCTCGCGCTCGATCGATCACGCGCGCGTGCGGCGGGCACATGGACGGACGGACGGGCGACGTCGCTGTTCGATCTCCGTTCATCCCGGCGCGCGCAGACGCGTGGGATCCGCGCGCGTACGTGCTACGCCGCACCGCCCGGCGCCCGGTAGCTCGACGGTCCCTGTCCGATCGGGCCACCAATCACAGAGTCACAGGACCCTCTCTCGACCGGAACGGCGGTTAGCAGCTGGAATGGCGCGTCTGAATGCCGCAACCTTCATCTCAGGTCGACGACATTTGTAGTTGGTGCGCATACATGTAACTCCTAATCTAAATCTATGGTTCAGATCATATTTGGCATCGACTAAAATGAGTTAATTACAAAATAAACATGGAAATTGTAGCTCTGCTCCCTCTGCTTTTTTAATTGTTACTATTAATAAAAGAATAAGACAACAATTCTATAAAGACAAATAATATAACAAATGAAGAAATTAATACTTTTATTGCATCTAATTACTTGGGATTAGTCTACAGCCTCCACCTGGCATTGACCGGATGCCAACGATACACGGAGCAGTAGGGCCCACCTACCAGCAGCTACTGCTACCTCCAGGATCCCCCAAAAAAAAGAAAAACAAAAAAGAAACCAAAATGGTTTCGATCACATCGTGCATGCGCCGACCGACGCGAAGCAGAGCAAAGGCAGAGCATCGCCATTCGCCGTCCTCTGTTTCTCGACTCCGGCGCACGCAGACGCGCGCCGCAAGCCACGGCGATCAGCAGCTGCCGAGGTCCACGACGAGTTCCTGCAGCAACGTCTGGAGCACGGCGTCCGCGAGTCCGGCGCCGACGTCCTCGCGCTCCGGCTGCACGGCGGCGGCGTCGAGCCGCGCGGTCGGGACCTCGGACGCGACCAGCTCGGAAGCCCGGGCCAGCTCCTTTCGCTGCGCTTCCCAGTAGGCCACGTCGTCGAAGCGGTTGTTCTTGGGGCTCGTGCGGTACCCGTAGGAGGAGTGGTACTCGTCGTCCTCGTCGTCTTCGTAGGCGGCGGCTGTGGCATCATTGATGTCGTCGACCTTGGCGTTGGCGAGAAGCTGGGTGAGCAGCGCCGGCGAGTACGCCGCGTCGAGCAGCTCCCGGAACACGTCCATGGCGTGTTTCGACGGGGAGTGCTTGCCGTTCACGGGCGAGAGCTTGGCGTGCACGGGCGAGCTCTCGAACGGGTGCTCCAGGACCGAGACCGGGCTCAGCTGCTTCTCGCCGTCGTCGGAGTACGACTCCGATTCGGAATTGCACTCCGAGTCGGAGCACTCCGTGTGCTCCGCGCACGGCGCGGGCGCGACGGCGGCGTGGTTGGTACTGTTACCCATCTTGAACGAGTCGGAGAACTGCAGCGCGGGGGGCTTCGGGCTGCACGCCGCGGCGCCGTGGAGGATCTTGGACAGCAGGAGCTTGAGGATCCCACCCACCGGCTTCTGGCTCTTCTTCGTCGTCGTCTTCTTCCCACCCCGGGAGACCGCGTTGCTGTTGTTCTTGCTGGTGAGCCGTCTGAGCACGGCGGCGGCGTCGGCGGCGGGGGCCGGCCAGCACAGCGCCGTGTCGTAGCCGTCGAGGAGCCGCGCCGAGCAGCCCTTCTCGAGCAGGTGCAGGTCCAGGGAGAAGGGCTCCTGCTTCTCCTCCAGCAGCTCCGACAGGCGCCGGCCCGACGGCGAGGGCGACAGGCACGCCATTGACAGTGGTAGCGAGAGAGCTGTGTGTCTGAAGAGGGAGAACGCGCTGTGAAGCAGAGAGAGAGAGGTGTGTCTGGGGTCTGGAAGACCTGTCTGAGCTGAGCGATGAGCGAGCAGGGAGAGAGGGGGGCTGTGGACGGGTGCTACGTCCGGTGCTTATAACGGCGGACGAGGGTTCGAGGAGGAGAGGAGAGGGGCCAACCAACCAACGTAGACAGAAGAGACAAAGAGGTGATCAATGAATGGACGACAAGGAGGTCGAGGTTAGAGATTCTTCCGTGTGTCCTCCTCCTAATCCTGTCTCGTCCTCAGACGCACCTCCATTTTCTTAATCCCATCAGTAATCAAACCCTTCCTTGCTCCTCCTTGGCGCGTTGCGTGCGTGGACGACCTCGACGTCGCCATGTGCGCGTGGGAGTGAGTGAGGGCAGCGGCCACGTCGAGTGATTCGATCCGTGCGGGGAAAAGTGAAGCAGGGTTCAACTTCAAGGGACGGACGGACGGACGGACGTGAGTCGTAGTGTCAAATCATCAGGTGGGTGACCGTCGACCAGCGGCCGGCCGGACGTTCTTCTTGGCTTGGAGTTGGTGTTCACTGTACTCCTCCATTGAATGCCTGTTTTTGGTTTCAAATTTACGAGCGCTAGTCGTAGCAGAACAGTTATATTTTCTGCAGCCTTTTTGGGGTTTCATCGACAGTGATACTGTCAGTCGATCAGATTGGTGGTGGTACTTCTACTATTGCTGCACTGCTGCTCGTTTGGCTCGTCTGTCAAAGTAGTAAACTGTAGTACTTGCTGTTTTGACTCTCAGTTCACGGAGAACAGTGAGTTTGACCGTCCGATTCAACCGCACCATTCGTGGGAGTACTAGTACGAGTGTTTCTCAAAGCAACGTCAAAAGTCAAATGCTCTGCTGGAGCGCTCAATCTCGCATTTTGACTTTGTGGCCGCATCTTAAAAAAAAAAAGTGTCTCATGACACGAACATCACGTTTTAAATACTTGCATATAATGTAATGTTCCACTGCTAGGTTTTCGGTACTGTCTGAATCCGAGTTCGCGTAATCGGGAATCGAGGAGGAAACCATGCTCGGACATACTACTCCAGTTACGCTGATGAAAAGCAAGCAACGCTGAAAAAGTAAGCTTGAGGCGAGGTCTCAGCGAGACTGAGAGTCCGAATAATGAGAGCAACCGAAGCAGCAGCCATCGATCCATCCTCGGATTCCGCCCGCTGCCGTCTGTTGGCATCGCAAACAATTTGTCCCCTCCTGTCTCCCACTAACCCGGCCTTCTTCATCCGTCCGCGCGCTGACAACCCGCTGCAATTTCCTTCCTCTCCTCAGTCCTCAGTCCTCACCCCCCTCCCTTCCTTCCCTTCCGTCCGTCTCCACTGTTTTTCCTTTTCTTTTCTTTATAAATATATTTCATACACACACACACACACACACACATGGGCTTCTCATCATCAGCGTTCACGGAACCTGGCGACGCGACACTTGTCCGCCTCCGACCTCCGGAATCCGGATCGTTGTTTAATCCCGGTCGCGGCAGAGCCACTTAACAACGTGATTATTAGCGGAGACGACGCTTCCACGCCGGACGGCCAACGGGTCGAGCTCCGATCCGGCGTAGTGCGCGCGTACTCCTACGTGGAATCTCCGTGATCGGTTCGTCGATTTGTCGCCGGCAAAACCGAGGGAGACAGACAGTTTTGTTACACGGCTGCTGCCGGCGACGACGCGAACCGCTGGCTGGATAAACGATCTGCGCAAGCTCCGGTTGTTCTGTAGTACAGCTCGCTCCCTGTAGTATACTACAGATTCTCTCGCTGGTCCGCTTCGATCTAATAATCTTGTGATGATTAGTGAAGGCCTGAACAGCAATGAGTGATTAGTCGATCCTATGGTGATCAACCTGCTGACAGCGGAATAATAATAATCTGCGCGATCGGCCTGCTGATTAATTTGTCGCCGGTGTCCCGGCACCACTCCGGCGCGCAGGTTCTTCGCTGCGATCGGGACAGATGGAGGAAGGGAGCAGTATGCGTGCCCGTGCGACTACAGCGCGATCCTTGTCCTGTTTTTTTGGGGGGGGGGGGGGGGGGGGGGGG
>BCLF01000094.1:937494-947892 GCA_001602275.1 Zoysia japonica
TCGGCCGGGTCTTTGTTTTTTTTTTTTTGGTTTATTTGTGTGGTTGTTGCTGGAAAAGGGGGGACCATGACGAGTGACGACGCAGGCTGGGAGGTAGCTAGCTGGCGCGCCACGTCGTGTTTATGGAATCAATCCGTCGCAAAAGAACTTGCGGAGCTTAGCTGGTGGCGTTGCTCGTTCCTAATTTTTTAATCTTAACTTTGATATTTCATTTTATTCAAATAATTAATTTAAATATGTAAAATTTTAAGTTGTGATTTAAATAAATCTAATGATTAATCAAATTAAAATAAAATATATATTTTTTATCATTTTTTTTAAATAAAATAAATAGTTAAAATTAAAATTAAAAGTCAACGATAACATCAATTAAATAACGAAAGGGGTAAAGCACCACCACATTGCAGGTAAGCTGGGAGCCAGAGACGCTAGCCCTCCGTAGCCGATAAGCCTTCGAGTCAAATGCAGAGTCTTCGATCAGTTTATGCATATGGCATCATGTCATGCGTAGGGTGCCCCGACGCAACCCAAGCTCGTTGCCAATTTTTTCCGAAAGACCATGCCTATTGCCCAATGACACCAGTTGTTGGGGAGTGGAGAATTTCGAAAGCTTCGATCTGCGGTTTTAGTTGCAATCCTCAGACGTACTACGTACATCCAGAGGGAAATCTTCCTAGTTAACCAGAACGTTAAAGAGACTACCTTTACGAGCGTGCAACAGCCCAGAAGTTTTCTGTTTTGACCGGGGAAACAGCGAGGTAGGCCCCTGCTGAGGAAAATTTTATTACAAAAGAAAAAGAATACTCGCAGCGTAAAAGAAAGGACAGAAAAAAAATATACTGCGAAAACAGGTGAGGCCAGGTTGAAGGCCTAAGATCTACTACTGGCCCAATCCAAGACGGGCGTTTGGATTTTGGAGAGAGGTCGTCTTTCTATGGGCTTGAACCTGGCCAAGTGGATCGGGTCAAATAGGCCGGCATAAAGCCCGAGTATTTTTGAAGTGAGAACTAATTACGTAAAAAGTTTTACGAGACGAAACTAACAGAACTGACTTTAAAATATTTTCATTACTTGAGAGAACTTTTTGAAGAACACCCACGCAAAGAGCTCAGACGAGGTAAAGCTAACGGAACAATTTTGAAAAATTTTAGAAACATCATAGAACTTTCTTAAATTTCTAAAGATTAATTCTGTATTAAAAGAATTAAAAAATATGGCTAATTTCTGAACTTATACAACGAAATAGCTGTATTGTCCGTGTGGACCGAATAGAGAGCTGCAGTGCACCGTTAGATAAGAAACAACGGTGATGCAGCTGTACTGCAAGGCTTGCAGTTAAAGTGCTTAAGATAGCTGATCCGCGCCCGAGTAAGATACCCCGTGGTGGAAATTATATAGTACTGCTACATGATACCGGATTTTAACTAGTTCACCATCTTGATCAGGTCCTTTATTGTCACATCAGACTGATATTTCTTTCCGCACCAATTCATAAGCATCGATTATTTCTCGCGTTCCAGGATGTTCCTGCAGTGACATAGAACACCTCTTCCTCAACGTCAACCCTATTTCTGGGCCAACTTTTAATTTGTATCCATGCCTTTGTCTTATTACTTCCATATTCCACTGAAATTTCCAGATCCTTTCGTCCATGGCTATCAGTGTCCCCTGAATTACCTTGAATATTGGTGGCTCCTCTGCAATACCGTAGAGGTCATTGTCATGTGGGCTCGGTACTACATGGGAGTAACCCTGCAGTGTCTTGTACTATGCAGTGGAAAAAAAATATTAAATGGGTGTTTGCATGGCGCTTACCCAGATCATCTCGCCATGCATGCCGCGTAGGTAGAGGGTGTTAATAGTTGCATTTAAAGTTAATCTGTGAACTTTTTTTAAGTTAAGAAAACTAAAATTTTCAGAAGTGAAATTTTTTTGAAAAATTAGTTCATTTTGTTGAACTTTAGAGGATAACTTATCTCTAGTTTTCATCCCTACACGTAGGAGTACAAGCAGAGTGATGGAATCATCCGCTGCGTCACCCACTCCGGCCCTCCGTTTACCGTTGACGCGCCCCGTTCCCGTACGTCGCCGGTCGAGCGGCCCACCCGCGTCGCGTCGACGCGGCGCTGTCTCGATCGGTTCCGTCATAATAAGCTCAGTCAGTGCATCTCCTCCACTTCTTCCAAGAAGTTCCATTTCCAAAATCAAGCTCCGAAGCAGCTGCCGGGACGAGAAGCAATTTACTTCGCAGGCGTGTCACAGCGTACTCAGAAAGGATGGAGCCGGTGGCCAGCATAGTGAGCGCGATCTTCAAGGCGCTGCAGGCGATGGAGAAGGCGGAGAGCGAGGCTCGCCGGAACCGGACGCGGTGCCGGGACCTCGCCGAGCGCGCGCGGGTGGTGTCCAGCGTGCTGCGCGACGCCAGGTCGACGGCGGGGACGAGGCGGGTCATCCTGTGCAGGCTCAGAGAGGCGCTGGACGACGCGCTCAAGCTCGTCGAGTCCTGCGCCCGGCGTGACAAAAGCCTCTGGCCGTGGTTCTCCGCTCGCCTTGGCAGCGGCGCGCGGGCCGCCCGGTTCGACGGCGTGGACAAGCGGATCAGCAACTGCCTCCTCGAGCTCAACGCCGCCAGCAGCACGTCCATAGAGAAGAAGATCGATCGGCTCGCGGGCGCCGCCGCTCTCGAGCGTCGCCCGCTCACGAACAAGAACAAAACAGTGAGATCCATTCATCTATCTGACAAAAAATTTACGACCTTTCTGCATCATCGATGTTCTTACGTAGTGGATCGTTGCAGAAGGAGACCAAAGCTGGAAACGCGCCGCAGAACGGCGCCGTCGGACAGGGCGGGGGAAACGGCGGCAAACGGAGGAGAGCGAAGAACAAGAAGAAGGGCAACCGCGGGAGGGGAGGCAGGCCACAAGGCCCACACCCTCCGCCGCCCGCCCACGCCGGCGTTCCCTTCCACCCGAACGGCCACCGCTGCACCGTCCACCACCGATACCACCACCATCATCATTACTCCGTGGAAGAGGACCTTACCTCTTACTCCGTGATGTGATTGAGTGGCAGCCGCGCTCGTGCAGGGACAAACCGAGAAAGCCACACGCACGCGGTTGCGTCTAGCTCTCCGGCTGCAGCTCAAGTCACCTCGTGCTCTGCTCGATCTCGTGGCGGCGCTTCCTCCGGCGGCCTCGGCAGCTCGGAAAACCACGGTGGCGCGTCGAGAGCGACGACGACTGAGATCGGCTTGAGCTTTGAGGTAAGGCCGTTTGGTCTGTTTGGATCCTGCATGAACCCCCCGTCGAACAGTCACGCGAGCATGACTTACTTGCATATTTGGATATCCGTAACAAGGTCTGAAACTCATAATCCAATCTGGGTATCATGCGTCGATCTTCTTGGATCATGCATATGTTTGGATTGATCAGGATCTCGGAACGCGCTGGCTAACTGGACATTATCCGGATTACGTTTCTGGATCAAATTCGGATTGGATGGATACATGTCCAGCGTGCAGTTCGTTCACTCATCTGCATCGTATCGTACTACTTGTGTGTGATTTGTCTGTAGCTACTGATGTCATGTTGTGTTGTGTTCTGCATATCATTGTGTTTCTGGATGCTCTGTCAATGTCATGAGTCTATGAACGAGCAGTAGTAAAGTTGTGTTGTATATATGTGTGCTTGTGATTAATCGTACGCAGAGTCGGGAAACAAGTTAGTGCGCAAAAGATTCTTCCACACCAGTCGTTCTCACTGAGGACTGCAGCGTCACGGACGCGCCAAAATTAGTCATCGCACGGCACTCACTGACTTGGACATCACCGCGTTTCACATTTTTTTTCTTCTTCACAAATATATTCTTTCACGTTTTGATCAATCAGTGGATTTGGAGACCTAAACCGTGTCTGCTAATTTCCGCTCCGTGTCAATGAGAAAGGTTCCCTGTGTCAATGACACATGGGTCACAATAACATATTTCTAACTTTACAAAATTTAATGGCACATTTCAAATTAATTTAATGAGTAGCATAGCCATGATTCAGTCACGGGCCGTCTCAACGCAAAAGGCTACTCTGATACGTCAGGCTCCTCCGTCATCAAAGCAAAAAACTAAGAGTATTTAAAATTTAACTACCTAAATTTATGTTTAAGTTGTTGGTAAATTGATATTGGTAGCTGTAAAAGTTCTTATCTGTTATATCTACATTTAGCTACCTAGAAATGTGAAATTGATAGTAGTTAAATTTAAAAAATTTAATGTACTCAATTAGACCACTGTTAGAGATGTATTTTTACTAGTGACACATATATTTATATTTAGATACTATTTTAGATATTTATTGGAGTTGCTATAAGGGCCAGTTCGGTACATTACCAAGCTTTGTCACATTTGGCAATTTTTTTTTTGTGGCAGTTGTTTGATTTATTGCTACAGGTTTAGTATTGTACACTTTTTCACCATCGACCCTACTTGTCATAGACTTATTTTTCAAAGTTTGGTAATATGTCATAGTTCGGCAAAATGTGGTAGATTTTGGTAATGAAGCCAACAGTGCCGAAACCCAACATGGTTGAATGATGACTTCTTGTTTGTTCGTTCCCTAGGTACGCAGTATCAAGTAAATTAATTAGACTTGATCACAATAAGTATAATTTATCACATCTAGTGGCACAAACAAAAGCTTAGTCACCACATGGTTCTACTTACCTACAGCTCCAGTCTAAAAGCTTCCTTTGTAACGCAGAATTTTCACAGTAAACTCACAGGAATTTCATAGAAACTAATTCAATTTTACAGAAAAAATGCAGGAATAAAAAAAATTTCTTTGTTCCAAAAGGGGCATAAGAATATGAGACATGAGGACAGCAAGAATGAACCGATCTTGTTTTTTTTCTCCATTTATTTCTAATTATTTATGTTTGTTAAGACTAAGGCCTCTTTTGGCAGAGCTTCCACTTCTGATTCTCAGGTAGAATCAAAAAAGCTCTACCAAACGCTGTTTTTAAATAGAAGTGATTTTTGTCTAATTGTGTGAAGTGATTCTTTGAAATAAACTAAAAGGCTGAGAGCTTAAAAAAAAATGTAGCTTCTGCTCAATGTGTGAAGTGATTCTCTTCTTTGATTCTAAGTTTTAATTGTAGAAAATAAAAAAGAATCACTTTCAACCATAAAAAGATAAATGAATTTAAAAAATCAGGTCTGACCAAAAAGACCCTAAAGAGCCATTTGGGTGCGGCTCATACTGGTGGAGCTTTTGCTATGACAGTTAATGTGGACGAACCGGGTGAGCAAAGCGAAGGTAGCTTCGCCTGCTTATTTCAATCCGTAGTTTATTCTAGGTGGAGAGAGCGGGAAAAAAAAATCTTCATGCTACAGTGCAGTGAGCCGCACCAAACTGAGCCCAAAACAGGAGGAAATAGTATTTGTGCCGTCATTGTTTCTTCCAAAACGTGGTAACGGTCAACAAGAGTATCACGCTCACAGTTCAGACCCACAGCAAGGCTCTGTCTACGTACTAGTATATTTATGCTCGTCGTCTCCTCCACTGCTCCGCCTACCGTCCTTCCAACCCCTCCCATAAATCCAACCCAACGCAGAACCACTCCTCCCCCTCTCCTGCCAAGGAAGCAGAAGCTTTAGCAACAACCAGAGAAAAGACTACAGCCTACACAGCCGCCCAAAGCTACTAGCCAGCCATGGCGGCATCGCCACGACGACGACGGCACACGACCGCCGCCATGCTGCTGTTGTTGCTGTCTGTCTTCCTCCTCGCCGTCGGCTCCCGCGCAGCCAAAGAGGCGGCGGCAGCAAGCTCCAGAAGACACCACGCCGGACTCCAAGACCAGGACCGGGTATGAGTCCATGCACGCCGGCAGCTGCATGTGCTGTTTGTTGTGCCGTCATGACAGCAAGAGGATGACCACGGTTAGCGTTTTCGCTGATATATGTTTGTTTGTTTGTAGTTGGGCGAGGGGGAGGAGGCGATGAGCTTGACGACCGTGGACGACCGGTGCGGCGGCGGCGCCGGAGGAGGAGAGGACGACGACGAGTGCCTGACGAGGCGGACGCTGGTGGCGCACACCGACTACATCTACACCCAGCACGGTGGCCACAAGTAGGTAGAACCGTAGAATAGAACAACGCGCAGCTGCTCCAGGTTGCTGCCCCTGTCGATTTCACTCACATGCATGCAGGCGAGTTCCATTCAGATCGTTACAATCGATACTGCAAATCCATTGCTGATTTCGTCGTTCATGTGGCCGCATGATCCAGAAATCGTGTCGGTGAGAGTTTTTGCAGTATGTTTGTAGTTAATTCCCTGTAAGATATGTTGTACTGCGATGGAATTATATTTGGAGCTTTATTAAAACGCTGCTTTGTTCTTAAGTTTTAGTTTTCTTCGTTATTTGATTGTATCGATCCCACCCTTCAAAGAATTTGTTGTATTTCTGTTGACTTGGAGTAAGAACACGGCAAGGGATCTTGCTTGTGTAGGCCGTCTAGAACACATGGAAATGTTGGTCCCAGCTCTGAATGATTGCCTAACTTTTGAGATCTGACGTCCGATCCCAATTAGTAGTCAATTACCTTCTCTTTCACTGTCCTATAAATGATACTGAAAACTGTTCGTTTTTCGATAAACACGTTCGTTCCAGCCCGGTTTTTTCCGCTCACCGTTTTTAGTAAAAAAAAAGAATAAAATTTTTAATAAATGGCACCGGAAGAACCAATAGTTTTACAATTTTTTTTGTTTCGCCCACGTATCGCTGGGTAAATCAGAAAATCGGTTGATTTCTTATATCATTTCACTGAATTTTGTCCAAATTTTGATTTTCAAATTTCAAGTGGTAAATCGAGCTGTTTTTTTTTCTAGTTTTCACAAGAACTGTTTAACCGCTAGAGATCGGTTCAACCGTAGCAATTATCGATCTATTGATGTCATGAACCTCATGATCACAAACAGATGCAAACAAGAGAATCAGACTTGAAAATGCAGGCAAGAAGCAGTAGTACAGACTCGTGATTCTTGTCTTGTGTGTCAGGTTCATCGGACGAGTTGACTTTGTTGCTCATGAATGGACAACTAAGACCGTCGTGCGCATCTTTCTTATCAGCCCATCTTTACCCTCTCTCTGGAATCAAAATCAATCCTATTGAACATTTACATTGCCACATGCACACTTATCCTAATCCATCTGTCTCGTTTTATAAGTCGTTTTGCAGCTGGAGACGAGAATTAAAAAAATAACAAATATGGGATGTTCTGAAATCGAGGAGCACAGATAAAGTAGAAATCTATTAGGAAGAGAAAAAGATGTCTCGAGAAGTGATAATAACTTATAATTTTAAAAAAAACTTTGAGGAATCCAAATGAGGACGGAGGGAGTAGTTCGTATGGTGCGATGCTCAAGGTTGTGAGTTGTGACACGTGGCCACGTGGGGAAGACCTTTGAAATTACATGTTACTTATATACAAAGCAGCTGCAGTTGACAAACATCATTTTCATCTCTAGGTGATCTGGACCTGGGTGTCAGGGTAGCTACCTATCTGATAGTCGCGGATTAGAGTTCGTGCCATTTCGAAGATGATTTGGGTCAGTGATGACATGATGTCCATGGTCTGTCATATTCAGCCTGTAGTTGCCAAGTGTTTGCAACTGATCCAGTCATCTGATAGCCTAATTAGTCTCTTAACTGTGGGCTATAGATAAAATACTAAACATGGGGGGAAGTAAACACAAATCCATTGTCGTCTAGTCCGGTTAGGATACCTGGCTTTCACCCAGGCGACCCGGGTTCAAATCCCGGCAATGGAACGTTTGTTTTTTTGTCCAATGTCAGATCCGACGGCCTGGATGACTCCTCGCGGGGTTCAATGTCTGGGCCCCTTGTCCGCCTCCGAGCCTCTCAAGTTCCAGCGATCACCTGCGCTGAGGTTTTAAATTTGAGAAAAAAATTTTAATTCAGATCATATCATTGTTTGTATTTTTCAATTTAGATGGTTGTACATATCTTTAGATTTACACTTAAAAAGGTAGCACTAACTTTAAATGTCTACAAGTTAGTCGAATGTATTTCTACAAAATGTGTTACGTCTGCTTTGGTTGGAGAACGTCTAATTCATTTGCTGGGCATTTGAAAGCTACTTTTTCGTGTGTATTTAAAATTTGACTAATTATCATCTTTGAAATTTCTTATAATTAGATGTTATTTTTGAATTATAAATTAAATAATACTCGTACTATTTTGAAAAAAAAAATCCCAGAGCTCACAGCACCAAGAAGAGAGCACGCGGCAGATGAGCCGACTCGTGTCCCGTCCTCCCTGGCGCGTGTCGCCGGCAATATGTCTTCGTCGGCGGCGTACCACGACGCCGACGAGAACTGGAGGCCATCATCACCCGCATCGAGCAGAAGTCCCGCAAGATCGAGACGCTCCTCAAGCAGTACGCCCCTTTTCCCCCTCCTCCCTCCCAGTGCCGGTCCTGAGGTTTCAGTGGCACAGGGCGAAGCTAAAAACTAGGGCTCTTATTTCTTATAAATAAGATATATATTGTTAATAATTATCATTGTTTTTATTATATACTGATATTGTGTGTAGTTATATTACAACAAAAAAGATAGCTTTTAACCTTTACTTACGTTTATAATTGATTTATGGTAGTACTTGTACTCATTGCTTGTTTAGATAGTATATCTAGCTTGTTAGATAAGAAAAAAAAATATGTTGTATGGTGGATATGTGGAGTTTCAAGATGAAACAAATCGTCAGAGATTAAAAGTTATATAACCTATATAATATATATGTCATGTCGAAGAGCCCCTCTAATTCGGGGGCCTGCGCGATCGCGTCAGCTGCCCTCCCCTTCGGACCGGCCCTGCTCCCTCCCAACCCCTCCTCCCCTGCTTCTCCCTGATTCAGCCAATCCTTGCAGGCCGAAGCCGGTGGAGGCTCTGAAGACGGCGCTCGAGGGCGCACCGCTCAAGACCCGCGACGAGCGATGCAAGGTTTGGTCTTGATTATCTTGTGCATCTCTTCTTCTTCTTCCGTGGATTCGATTTGGGTGGGTTTCTTAGGGGGTGGCTCTGGGGTATGGCCATGAGGGCGATGGCCTAGGGGCAAGCTAGGAAGAGCTCAAAATTTTTATGCACATTACTCTATATAGATATAGTCAGTGACTACAAGAAGTAGGGCTCTTTTGAAATGCAGAAATTTTATAAAAATTATACAAGAATTTTATAGGATTCAGTTTTATTTCACATGAAAACATAAGATTTAGAAGAAAAAAAAATTCTTTGTACTAAAGGGGCAAGAAGTCCGATTTGACGCGAAGACGAGTTGTCTACATTTATTGCGTACATCCGACCTTTTCCACTCTTTTTAATTTCCGTACACACACCCAAATCGAGTTATAAAATGCCATGGAAGGAGTTTCTTTAGTTAGTTGTAAAGAATGATATCTTTTGCTACATCTTTTTTTAATTGTATACATATTATGAGTATACATTATAGACATGTTCAAAAGTGCTAGAAGCGGCTGCAACTGCGACTGTGACGGCAGCCTTCTCATTCGTGCTATAGTAGCAAAGTATTAGACAGCTGCTGCGGTAGCCACTGATTCTAACATATCAAGAATCTTGATTAAGGGCCCAATCATCAAGCTCGCCCAAAGCCCTTAAAAAATGTTGAGCCGGCACTGGTTTCTTACTTGACCGGCGGCGTTGGGTGAGCGCAGTCGGGGAACTGGATTGTTGTGCACCGCGCGGTGATGGCGATCAGGGACGTCGACACCATGTTCGGCTCCCTGGATCCAGAGTACAACGACATCCTTATGAAGTAATAATGCATCGCCTCTGGCCTCCGACATTTCATCTCCTTGCTTCAAGATCTAATTTTTCTTGTAGTTTAGGTTCACAATTACTCTTTTCGTTCTTTAATTGATTTCGTCGTTGATTTCTAATATCAACTTTGGTCATTCGTTTTATTCGAAAAATTAGTTCAAATGTGTAAAATTTTAAATTGAGATTCACATGACTCTAATGATAAATAAAACTATAACAAAATATATGATATTTATTAAAAATTTTGAATAAGATGAATAGTCAAAATTGAAATTAGAAGTTAATGGCGACAACAATTAAAAGATGGAGGGAGTTGATATCAAATCTTGTAGATGATTGAAGTTACCCATTGTTATCGTGTTGCTACAAACATTTTTAGGAAATTATACATGACATCATTTTTAGGAAGTTACCAGCAAGTTATCCAGTCACAATGATCCCCTTCTTTATAGTAATCACTATGAGAAGTGAACATTTCTGAGCTTGAGCCATCATATTCTATATAGGCCCCGTTTCCTTATGGGCTATTCTCTCCATGGTTTTTGTTAGA
>BCLF01000094.1:954312-964541 GCA_001602275.1 Zoysia japonica
TACTGTACTTTGCGTAAAATAGAAAATTCATGTTTCTTCCTCAAGTGTGTACTGATATTCTAAAAAAAAAAGGGCAAGATTTTAAGACAACCGTCACTACTACAAAACAGTAACACTCGTCCTAGTATTCTCCTCTGGTTGAAGTAAAATGAGCCAATCAGTTAAACCTCAAATCTAGAATCCAAAAAGGAAACTAACATCCTATACACTGGAATTTCTTGTGTAAACAGGTAATAACAAGAGCAGTAAATTGAAAGAAGAATGCAATCTTGATATCATATATTTCTTCACGATTTTATTATGCATTACTACATGACCAACAGCCAAAACCATGGAAATTGTATGACTGATGTTCCAGTCGGATTCTTCTAAAAATGAATCATATAGAAATCTGTCAAAATATGAAGTCATTGAACACATAAACCGCATATATATTGCATAATAAAAAGGCTTACAAGATATAGACCACTGCATCAAAGAAAAGAAATGAACAATAACCAAGCTAGAGACTGAAGTTTAAAACACTTATTATAACATTCAGCGCTAATAATTTCTTCAAGTTAACTGGAGCATCTCCAGGATTTTCTCCCCGAGGAAACAAACGGCTTATTACCGGAAACACAAGATCTTGGATCAACCAACAGTACAAATGAAAACTCATCCAGAAACCTAGTATAGCCAAGATATATATATAGCACGACTAGAACATGATTGGATCTGCACAGCAGCCGCCAGAAATACCCATGAGCCCATCCATGGCCTGCCCCGGCATGTCGTCGAGCAGCCAGTCCTCAAGCAGTGAGAAGGTGGCAGTGTTCGAACCCATCAGCACCGGCGCCGCCACCGTCCCAGATGACGAAGAAGACTTGTCGTCGTTGAACACAAACTGGTCCTTACAAACGACTCCAGATGCTGCTTGATCTTCTTGGTGCTCTTGCACGCTGATCTTGTAATTGGCTGTTAACGCTGGTGGTGGCCTCATCATCCATGTCTGAACGAGATCGGATACCTCATTGCTCACTGGAGCAGTGCTGTTGGTAGTGTTGGCGTAGTTGTTCATGGATTGCATGCCTTGAAAGTTGTGGTGGGTGCTACCAGGGCTGAAGTAGTTTGGGCTGGCTACTGCGTTTGAGGGAGTGGTTTGGAAGGAGTCTGCAGCTGGCTGTGTTTGCAGCCTCTTCACCTTCTTCTTGAGGTGAGTGTTCCAGTAGTTCTTGATGTCGTTGTCTGTTCTTTGAGGTAAGTAGGAGGCTATGGCTGCCCATCTGCATGGGTACACAAGACATTAGACTCCAACAAGGAAGATTTGATTGTTCGAGCGATAGATATATAGATCGATGATATCAAGTTACAAAGTCAATTACTTGTTTCCAAGCAATGCCTGAAGGTGGATGATGATCCCTTCCTCATGCGGGGTGAAGTTTCCGCGCTTGATCCCGGGCCTGAGGTAGTTCGTCCACCGCAGCCTACAGCTCTTGCTGCACCTCATCAACCCTACACGCAAACAAGCAATCAAACATATGAAATGAATTCTAGAAACCACAACCGAATTAATTATCATGCTGAAAACAGTGACACCGAGGAGTGAGGACATGGGAGCTTATAACTAACCGGTGTTCTCGGGCACGGAGCGCCAGTTCCCGGGGCCGTGCTGCTGGATGTAGGAGACGAGGACGATGTCCTCCTCCGGCGTCCACGGCCCTTTCTTGACGCCGACGCCGCTGTCGCAGCACGGAGGCCTCCCCATGCCGCCTGTCTAGCTCCAAGAATGCCTCAGATAGACCTACTTTACGTACCTAGCTAGCTATAGCTATGCCTAGTTATCTGCTGCCTACGCAGCCATGGCCTCTCTGAAAGCTTCTCGGCCGGCCTTCTATCTCCCTGGAACCCTCTGCCGATACGGCACGGCCCCCTTTTATTCTATACACGACAGTAGCAGCTGCTGCTTTATCTCTCTCTCTCTCTCTCTCTCTAGTTTTTAAGCTGCATGTGAGTGCTTATATACTGCATGACCTCATAAGCGACTCCCGGCCTGTGCTGGTGTGCTCCCTTTTGCTTTGCAATGCTTGACGTTGCTTTCCAATGCAAAAGTCAGCCAGGTGCATGAGTACGCACGCTCTCTATCTCTCTCTCTTTGGTGATCACATGAATGATCGTCTTCCTCCTGTGATCCTTTGCTGCTTTTCTCTCTCTCTCTCTCTCTCTCTCTCTCTCTCGGGGTCGAGGAAAGGTTATTGACGTATTACTTGAGGACTTGTGTGCTCGGTCAGTAGAGGCTTTTGTATGGCATGCATGCTGGTCTCTCTGTCGTTAATTGGTTTCTTTTTTGCCCTGACGCTCATGACCGGAGTAATGGCGTGCGTTTGCCCGTTTCTCTCCTGATTTCTTGGGCATTGATGAGGACAGCGTGTCCACTTGGCATGCATACACTGGTCAGGCAGGCTTTCATGGATTAGCTACATACATTGGCGAAGCTAGAGCATATATGATAGGGGGTGCACAACTTCACAACATGCAAAGAAAATATCTTATTTAGCTCTCTGTGGATGTATAAATTTTGATTTAGATGGTGCATATATGGTAAAAAATTGATAATTATTAGTACTAATTTTTGAAATTTCGTGGGTGGTAGATGTAGCTTCGCCAGTGGCTACATAGCAATCCTTGGGATGCATATCGATTGACCAGATTTCATATGAACGGGTTCTAGAGACGAGGGAGGGACGGCATGTGACTGACTGATGGGCTAGTAGGTGACCTGACCCCTCTACTAGCCCACTGGTCAGTGGCAATTGTTCTTTCGATGCTCGTCAGAAAACCCGTTCCGATTTCAGAGCCAAAGTGAAAACTTTTTGTCATAGAATTGTGAATGATCCACAAGCACGTGTAGAAAATCAAAACTAGTAGCCGGCAAAATGTTATTTGTTTAATTCATCGATAAAAGATTTATTCCATGGAGCGTCATGGATCAAAGACAGAAACAAAACAAAACGGGGGCGTTGACGAACATGGAGAGCGATTTCTTCCTTTAGTTTCGCTTCCCTCTCACGATGAAAGCGTCTCCGCCCGTGTGCAGCCGGAGCTTTCGAGTGGCATGTACGACCGGACATGCAGACGCAGCTCTTGCCCACGAGTGGCCCGTCAATCGCATCACGATTCACGAATAACGTATCACCTTGTGACGGCAACGAGAAAATGAATAAAGCAAAAGAGGCTCATGTGCGAATGAAATGTCTGCCACGCTTTGGCTAGGGTTAAACTAAACCGTAGTACAGACAATGTGGTTAATTTCTGGAACCTGATCATACGCACTCATGGCGCATATGGGCATGCAAGGGCACCTTATTTGCCGTCAGATCAGGTGGAGGGCAGAGATTGATCCACGTACAACCTGCTAGAGTTCACATGGCTAACAGGGAGTGATGATCTGTTACTTTCTCCGTCCCGTTTTATAAGTGGTTTTAGAGCTGGGCACGAGTCTGAAAATGAGGAGAGATAGAGTGAAGATATATTGAAAAAAAAATATCTCAAAAAATGAGAATGTTTTATAATTTAGAAAAATTTAAGAAATCTAAAATGACTTAGGAGGGAGTACATCACAAGGGTTTCTAAAAAGGTTATGTACTATGAGAAGGTTAATCGACCACTGTTTTAGGCTGGCACTGCTCGACCATTTGTGGGCCTGTGGCACCGTGCTGCATGCTACCAGAACGAAGACTAGCTGTAATAACCTCTAAATCATCTGTTATTAACAAGAGAAAATCGCTTTGTGTTGTACTACTATCTACTATGTCCCATAGAAAATGTGCGTTTGGAACTTTAACCAACCAATAATTTCTATAAATTCGATTAACAACATAAGACTTGTACTTTTATATACATTCATCATAAAAAACAATTTTTATAATATTATATATTGTAGAATAAAATTAATTATATTATAGAAATCATAGATCAAAGATTTGTTTAACCAAATTCAGATGGGCGGATTTTAGGGAGTAGTAGTTGCTTGGAAGGCAGGCCGCAGGCGTACTCCCAAGTCCCAACCGACAAGTGCTGGAAACATCTCATCCACTTTATGCTTGTTCGGTTCTCCACCCACCCACATGTGGATTGAAGCTGGTTCGGCTTTGCTTCAATCCATCACAAGTCATATATGTTTAAATCTCTCTCATTTCACTCTAATTCACTCCACCTAAAATTTAACCGAACAAAGCTAAGATTCCACTCCAATCCACTCCATTGTTCGTTAAGTTTTAGGTGGAGTGGATTAGAGTGGAATAAGAGAGATTCAAACCATATATGACTTGTGATGGATTGAAACCAAACCAAACTAACTCTAATCCATGTGGGTGGGTGGAGAACCGAACAAGGCATTATGCATCCAAATTTTCCTAGTTTTAGGGGTGGAAGCAGAAGAACAAGTTGCACTTATGCATCCAGTGCGTATTGTGTTTCTCGCTGCCGTCGTTCACTACAAGATTGTGAGGAGTTAATTAGGTTGCACCTTCTCCGCTCTAAGTCAGGGGCAGTTTGGATCGACGCGATGCTCCTGCGCCAAAAGTTGGCGTGCCCACGCGCGCCAACGCCAATTTGCTGCTTGTTCAGAATCTTTCCAACATTTGGCTCGCCAATCCATGTGACTAGCAGCGCAGTTCATTTTTCCTTGCCCAACGCGGGCGAGACGGCGGCGCCGAAATCCGTCACCAACGCGCCGGCGCATGCGGGCGTACCAAATCTTGGCGAGCTAATTACCGGCCACATCCAAACGTACCCTTAGTGACAACTTTAAGGATCATGAAAGCGCATGGCCGGATTAGCCAATCAAAGGCTACAGGGCGCAAATTTTTCCTACAATGCACAGAGCTTATGTATAAAGCTCACATGTTTGTGTTCTCAATTTCCATTGCACCCATGGGCAGCGGGACCAAATCCCCTACCGTACTGTTTCGCACTGTCAGATCACTGGCAGGTAGATCCAGAATCCACCAGGTAATGATCGGGCAGTATGGCAGGTGATCCCGATACTCAGTAACGAGCGTACGTACGTTAAAGATTGCAAGGGTACTGCAGTGACGTATTAAATTAACCAGTTTTGCTTGTCACGGCAGCGCTCTGAAAATACTCCTACCAGAGACTCTACACAATTGGAGTTTCCCAGAAAAAAAAAACGATAAACATGTAGTATATTTTTGTTGGTGTTTCGTGAGCTGGTCAGCAGAGGCAGTACCGTTTCTGGCGGCACAGATCAAAACGGTTTTAAATCCACGACCGTAAATGCTGCCAAAGTCGTTGAGACGTCGACGGACATCAATTGCCGCCATTTCGCACCAGCCAGCCGGCAACCAACTCTGCTTCGATCTGTCTGGTAACCTTGTCCTAGCGGTACTCAGCGCAGCTCACCTCATCATCATCATCAGTCCAGCGGATCTGGTCGTGCGAAGCTGGTGCAGATAGACTCTTTTGGACTTTGGCCGCGATCAAACCCAGATGCGCGGCAAGTGATCAAAGGTTAACAAAATCGATAAAAATTATATAGTTTTATGTAAACCGGTGAAAGTGCTCCACACTCTTGCATAAGTCGGTACTCCTACTCATCGTTGTTATAGGCAGTGCCTTTCCTTCACGTGCACCAGGCTTGTTTGGAACGGAGCAGTAGCGTATAGCTAGGATTTGAACCCAGAGTGGATTCTTGGAGAAACATATTGACTGCTGCAGAAACTTTTCATGCTTTCAAAGTATAATAGCCAATGTGAAATGCAATACAAAACGGCTTTGCTTGGAGCAGTGAATTCCGTTTACCAGTTTAGGATGGTATTTTTTTTTATTACTGAAATTTTCACGGACATGGAGATAAAAGAAAATTCAGCAAATGTAGAATTCACAAGGAAAAATACAGAAAACTGAAAAAATTTCTCCATTAAACAAAAGGAGGTCTTATATATGTTCTTCAAATGAACCAAATTATGGGATACCAGTGTCAATGTCAAGCTCACCTAGACAAAACTGGAGCGTACAAGAGTCAGCACTGACCTCCGGCATCGTAGCAACACGAGCTTTAAATTGCCCACCAACCTTCCCACCGCCTTAACTGCTTCCCATCCAACGGGCGAGCAGCGGCGAGCAAGAAAACCAGAACAAAGCAGTGAGGCCTGAGGACACAGAGTGAGATCCGCATTGCGCCGCGCCAAGCTCCCAGCACTGAAGGATGGCGGAGGTGTTCACCGTGAAGGTGGGGGAGCCGACGCCGGCCTGCGGCGGCAGGCCGTCGGCGGGGCCTGTCTACCGGAGCATCTACGCCAAGGACGGCCTCATGGAGCTGCCAAAGGACGTCCAGTCCCCATGGGACTTCTTCAGGTCTGTCCATGCTCTGATCCGACTCTCTGTTCATAATATTGTGTGTGCTAGCTGCAGTTAGTATTCTGTTCATGCTTCAAGCCGATCTTTTACTAGCTGCCGATTACGAAGTCTCAGATTTTGAGACAATGTTGTACATACGAAATTTGATGTATTTTGCGTGTTTTTGTAGCCGAGCAGTCAAGAAGTACCCCAAGAACAGGATGCTCGGCCGGCGCCAGGTTACAGACGGCAAGGTAAAGTTGAACCAAACCATGAGAGACCAAAATCTGGTGCTGGCCACAAAGTAGTTCTGATTCATAATTCCGAGGGCTAAATTTCCTTTGTTACCAGGCCGGTGATTATGTTTGGCAAACCTATGAGGAGGTGTACCAGAAGGCCTTGAGGGTTGGATCAGCCATCAGAAGTTTCGGCGTTAACCCGGTGAGCGAATAAGAACGCTGATTTTCCTGTCACACAATGTTATCTTCATCCTGACAATTATACGTTTGAGCATCAGTGTACTGATTTTACTGATTGATGTCGATATGTATGTGTTGTTAGGGGAGCCATTGTGGGATATACGGATCTAACTGTCCAGAATGGGTTATCGCCATGCAGGTGACCTCACTTTTTTGCTAGTTTTGTGTGAATTGCTTTGTATAGTATTATGAGATACGCACCGAAATTTGTTGTGCTATTCTTTGTCCAGGCTTGCAACAGTCAGGGAATATGTTACGTGCCACTGTATGATACCCTTGGTACGTTCTTGATGCTTCGTCAGACTCAAATATATGACAGTGTTACATACTAGTGTGAATAGACAGATTTAGAGTTGGAACTGTTATGGTTTTGGGAAAGAAATATGAGAGCAAAGAACTGTAGGCAATTGGCAACAATCTGATTCTTTATGACTCTTTTATACAGTTCCTTGATAGTGTAGTATTGTGTTACTAAAAGTAAGGCTTGACATGGTGCAGGAGCAAATGCAGTTGAATTCATCTTGGACCATGCTGAGATATCTGTAGCCTTTGTCCAGGAGAGCAAGATAAAATCAGTAATTACCTCCTCCTTTCTTAGATAAGAAAGAGTTTCTATCTCCTTTAAAATAATTTAATCACCTTATGTATTGTACTATCAGAGCATCTGCTGAAACGCTACACATGTCAAATCTGAACGTTATTACGTTTTTTTTGCTCAGATACAGTAGAGCCAGGCCAGACCTTGCTGAAATCAACGTTACTGATCTTGAATATCACTGTTATGCATCAGTTTGGCTGACACCTGATGTGTTCTTAAAATTTGGTTTTCAGATACTAGCTGCTGTGCAAAAGTTCAGAGCCCACCTAAGAGGTTATTTTGTTGAACTAGAACTCATTGCCTGGATATTTGTAGTTTTATGTAGTTCATTTATGACATGGTGCATCTTTCAGCCATTGTTAGTTTTGGGAGCATGACAAGAGAGCTGAGAACTGAAGCTGAACGACTGGGAGTATCTTGCTTTTCTTGGGATGAGTTTTGTTTAATGGTTAGTCTAATTTCTTATCAAAACTCCTAAGCAGTACCTAAATTCCTGCAGTGCTACACTAGTGCACCACAACTACTGTAACATGTCAGAATGTTTAATTTGAGTAGGGAAAGCAAGATGAGGAACTACCGAAGAAACATAAGGATGAAATTTGTACAATCATGTATACTAGTGGAACAACCGGAGATCCAAAGGGTGTAATAATCACAAACAGAGCTATCATAGCTGGAGTTTCAACCACAGATCACCTTCTCAAAGAGACAGATAAAGTGGTAAGGCTCTATATTATTTTTATTTTTATGAACACGACCACTCCCTTCGTCCCAAAAGACTATTTTTGGGTTTGGTTGACTATGTTTTCATCCTGTCTTTGATCAATTGTTTCTATAGATAAAATCAACTTTCAACACATGTACATTATACGCTAGGAAATATTAAATATTTTTCATGGTAATATAAAGATATAAATTTCATGTTGTTAAAGTTGATCAAATTTATAAAACTCATTGGTCCAAGGCAAGCAGAAACACAGTCAACCAAGCTCTGAGATATTTCTGAAATGGAATGAGTAAATTAGAAATATCTATTAAATTTCTGAAAAGGAAGTAGTGACAATGTTCGTTAAAATCTTTAATTATAGTTCCAAGTATAATTTTACGTCAACGATCATGACAGTAAAATTGGACATATTTTGTTCATTCATTTTTTTCTTCAGTGAGTTACGTTGGCCTGATAATACTAACATTCATGCAGGTGACTGAAGATGATTCATATTTTTCCTACCTTCCATTAGCTCACATATTTGATCAAGTAATTGAGAACTACTGCATTTCTAAAGGATCCTCTGTAGGATTCTGGCAAGGGGTAAAAATCACTTGTTGCAAATGAAATAGTTCTGTGATCTGATTCGAAATAAGTAATTTATCGTTGGCAGTTCCCTTTTACCAACTGAATGGTAAATTCGTTTAACAGGACATTAGGTATCTGATGGAGGATGTGAATGTGATGAAACCGACAATATTTTGCGGTGTTCCTCGTGTTTATGATCGTATCTACGCAGGTTTAATGAAAACATTGAAAAATGTGTTGTCAATTCCAACAGCATTTTTTGCATATTCATAAATTCGTAATCTATTGGTCTCTTGAATTGAAGGTATCAACCAGAAAATTCAGTCTGGAGGCATGATAGCAAGAAACCTGTTTCAGTATGCTTACAACTAGTAAGTAATATAGGATTGAGTAAAGAAGCAATTGTTACACCTTCTATGTCTACAATTCAAGTATAGTGACATTTTGCAAAATATCATCAGCAAACTTTCCAATATGAGGAATGGGCTGAAACAGCATGAAGCGTCACCGTTTTTTGACAAGATAGTCTTCAGCAAAGTGAGTGACACAGGCTTGGACTAATGGACTTCTCTTCTTGTTATCTTTTATATCATACTTCTGAAGCATTTATCTTCTGGTACAGATAAAGGAAGGGCTTGGAGGACGTATACGTCTCATGCTAGCAGGAGCAGCACCATTGCCAAGACACATTGAAGAGTTCATGCGAGTAACAAGCGGCAGTGTTCTTGTACAAGGCTATGGTATGATTATCAGAGTCCACACAGCAACTGTTATGCATGACCATGAGGCATTAGTATTTCTCCATCAGTACCCTTGAATTCTGAACCATACTCTACTAGAAAATTACATATATGGTCATTATAAGCATGTTGCTAGTCTTAACTTGTTTCGTTTGATATGCAGGGCTCACTGAGAGTTGTTCAGGATGCTTCACATCAATTGCCAACATCTTCTCAATGATTGGAACAGTTGGTCCTCCTGTCACAACGATTGAGGCGCGGCTGGAGTCTGTCCCTGAAATGGGCTATGATGCTTTGTCAGACATGCCCAGGGGTGAGATCTGCTTGAGGGGTCACACCTTGTTCTCTGGGTATTACAAGCGCCCTGACCTCACTGAAGAAGTATTCTCAGATGGCTGGTTCCATACGGGTACAGTAGAACTTACCTCCCTCTTCTAACTTTATCTGAATGTTCTGCTCTGGTAAAATGAAGTTTATTTGAAACTCCCAATTTTGCCTTATGTGTGCAGGTGATATTGGAGAGTGGCAACCTGATGGCACAATGAAGATCATCGACAGAAAGAAGAACATTTTCAAGCTGTCACAGGGAGAGTATGTAGCAGTTGAGGTTTTAGAAAGCGCATACATGCAGTCACCTCTCGTTGCATCGGTATGTCATCAAAATCGACAAGGGCCACTATATAAGAATACCTAACCACACAATTAATCTCAGATTGAACTTATCTAGCAATACCCCTCTGAATCAGGTATGGGTCTATGGGAACAGCTTTGAGTCA
>BCLF01000094.1:964963-982229 GCA_001602275.1 Zoysia japonica
ATTTTGCCTTATGTGTGCAGGTGATATTGGAGAGTGGCAACCTGATGGCACAATGAAGATCATCGACAGAAAGAAGAACATTTTCAAGCTGTCACAGGGAGAGTATGTAGCAGTTGAGGTTTTAGAAAGCGCATACATGCAGTCACCTCTCGTTGCATCGGTATGTCATCAAAATCGACAAGGGCCACTATATAAGAATACCTAACCACACAATTAATCTCAGATTGAACTTATCTAGCAATACCCCTCTGAATCAGGTATGGGTCTATGGGAACAGCTTTGAGTCATTCCTTGTTGCCGTGGTGGTTCCTGAGAGGCAAGCTCTTGAAGAATGGGCGGCGGCCAACAACAAGGCTGGTGGATTTGCAGAGCTGTGCAATGATACGAAAGCAAGGGGTTACATTCTGGGTGAACTGAACAAAACTGGCAAGAAACTCGGGGTAAGTTGAGACTCGCTATATCATTTGTTACCAACTTTGATGCTTCATGTACAGATCTTCAGGACAGTGAAAAAAAATAAGAAAATCTTGTGCCATGATGCAGTTGAGAGGTTTTGAAATGCTGAAGGCAGTTCACCTGGAGCCAGTGCCATTCAGCATAGAAAAGGACCTGATTACTCCAACTTTTAAGCTCAAGAGACCAGAGCTGCTCAAATATTACAAGGTTAGGGGGAACAAGATGTTATGATGATTTGTCTGGAGAAGAATGGGATAATGTTCGTAGTTTTATTCATACAAACTAAGCACGAAACCGTTTGCAGGATCGCGTTGATCAGATGTACAAGGAAGCCAAGGAGGGACGCACTGCAGTTTGAAGCAACGTCAGTACGTCACCAAGTGGTTGTGACTTCAGGAGTGTGTACAAATGAATAATCGCGACTCAAGGGTGAGTTAAGGCCTATATTGCCATGTTTCAAGATGTAAGAACAAAATATGCGTTCATGAAGGGGCAGCTGGTGGTTGATACATCAACCAGTAACATAACATTTTTACAGTCACTGTCCCCTCCGTCTGACACTTGTTAGCCAAATTTGTATTATGAGAGCCCTTGAACCGACTGTTTCTAAAGCCCTATGGCCACCCCTAAACCAGACCGCCCCTGAACCAGTCCGGTTCAGGGTTGAGGGTTGAGGAGCGGTTCTGATCCAGGAGCGCGTATGTTATGTCTTGTGTGGAATATTTTCTACGGTGTGTTACACATAAAAACATAAATTTATGATGTGCTCAGAACAATGTCAACTCTGGCAGTGTGGTCACAATCAATGTACACATTTAAGATGTTCCCCAGACAAATTTTTGGAAGAAAAAATAAGGTCTTGGAATGCAGAAATTTCATAGAAATTCGATAGAATTTTATAGAAATTAATCTAATTTCATAAGAAAAAAACGCAGGAAAGGAAGAAAATCTTCCATCATACGGAGCCTAAATCTTTGCAAAATCAGGAAAAGACGTAACTGCCCTGTTGTCTTACCCAGGAGATGTTTATAGTTATACCATGCACAAAAATAGGCTTTGCTGGATTATCATTCTAATATTGGTGTTACCATTGTAATGGTCAAGTCTACCTTCTTTACTATTGTTAGGATGTTAAGCATAATTATCATTTCTTAAGAGTGTTTGGGTGGACAAAAGTATGAAGTACTCTTCCAATGTCTGTTTATTCCTCCCTATGATCCATTCCTTCCCCTGTTGAAAACGGGCCGGGAAAATCCCATAGCATCCTAATTCGAAATACTGTTTTTGACTGGAATTCCACGGGGCAGGACGGAAATGAGTACGGGGTTTCAGGATCGGAACGAAAATAGGATCATATTTTTTTCCATCATATTTTCGAATTCCATTCGTGAATTTCCCGTTTTTCCCATTTGAAAACAATCCGAATATAACCCAGCCCACAAACGCTCTAGCGGCCCATTTCCTATAAAATTTCGCCTGAGCCACCGACCCCACCGCCACCAGCCCAGCCCGCCGCCGCCAGGCCCTCCCGCGAATCCACACGACGCCGGCACGCCCCCAGCACGTTGCCGCCTTTCCTCCTCCGCCCGCCGCCGAGAGGAGCCGTGCGCTCGGGTCTAGGAACTCTCGGAGGCGGCGGCGCTCCTTCGCTAGGTGCGGCCTTGCCAAATTTTGATGTGTCATCTACTTACTCTAGTGTCTGGTTCTCGTACTGATAGTAAACGTTCCTGCAGGAGCCCTCCCGATGGCCAGCGTGCCGCCGCCGCCGCGCCAGCTCGAGGTGCGGCACTTCGCGGCGGCCCGAGCCGGCGAGCTCCGCTCTCTCCATGCAGCCGTCTCCGCCCGGCTAGACAGAGGCGCGCGCCGCGCGCAGCAGCCCCGCTCCGCGCGCCGCCGCACGACGGGACACCTCCCCTCCAAGCGCCGGCGGCGGAGTGGAGACGGCGCGGGCCCCAGAGAGGGCGGTGCCGGCGAGGAGGACGGCGTGAGTGCCCCTGCGCGGAAACAGTCCAGGAGGGTGAGGCGGCGGCGGGAGCTCGCGGGCAACCCCGCGGAGGGGTTCTCTGTCGCTGGTGACGGCGCGCGGCGGCTGCGTACGCACCTGTGGCATGCCAAGAGATTCTCCATGGAGAGGCATTGGGGCTTCGTGCTGCCTGTTGGTGCCCAGGGGAGGTCAGTTAGAGTGCTAAACTGCTAATCAGGAGGTTGCAGTGCCTTGCAAGCTCAAAAATAGTTTTTTAGTTGTTTTAAATATTGTCAGTCAGGATTTACATTCGTGCAGAAAGAATGTTTATAATTAAATTCATGTTGTTTTATTGCAAAAAAAAAAAAAAAGAAACTCCTGCCTCTCGCTCAGCTGTAGAGATGTTTGACAATCTGATAACGTAGCTTAATTCTTTCTTCAGTGGGAGAGGCTCGAGGAGTGTTCTCAAGCGCCTGAAAAATGGTACAGTAGTCCATGATGCTAGTTATTTCGTTCCAGTTCAACTAGATGGCCCAGAGGTAGAAATTCCTTTCCCTTTCATATTAATATGTTGTAGTTTTTTTTATCCCTGTTACTCTGGCTGTCATATTCTAATGATTCAACTGTCTTACATGAGTGCTGGCCATTTTTTCCAGGATTCCCTGTTGTCAGTTCTAAGAATGGTTTTGCGTCCTCCTCCTCCTCCTGACAAGACACCAGCTTTGAAGCCTATGCAAGATCAAGTTACGCGAGGTGTTTGCTATCAGAGTGCCATGGTATTTACATATTCAACACAGACACTATGGGTGGAGGAGGATTCGAAAGAATAATAGTGACTTAATTGTTTTTTTTTTCAGCTTTGGGATTCTGGAAGTCCTTATCCTCAAAATGTAGGACCAGTAACATACATGTGGCGCCCATTTTTACGAGAAGGAGGCATATCCACTTCTCACAGCTTTGATGAAGAAAGTCAGAGTTCCTTACAACGTCAATTGTGGATATGGATCCATCCTGCTGCCCTTGATGAAGGGCTTAGTGCAATAAGATATGCGTGTGAGAAACAGGTGCTTCCTATATTTTTTTGTAAGCTAGTAATTATTTTCTTAGGTTTGACATAAAATAACATTTGTGTACAAGGTTTGACATAAATATAAGGATGCACTATAATTTAGGTGTAGGAAGAATAATAAAAGGAAACACCTTGCCCTCATCTTTTGTAGGTGGACAAGTTGAGTGCTGTGCCTTGAGCACTGACCAGAAACACATGAGTATTTTTCTGTATCATGAGTGATAGAAGGTTGTGCTACATTTTCATTTTCACCCTAGCAAAGAACACCCTTCTACCCTGTCTGGGCACTGCAAAAGTTACTGCTTTTGTGCTCTGAAAGGAGCATTTCGATGCCCTTTTATTTTCTGTTGAAACGTAAAGACAAATGCACTAAACTTTTCTCCCTCCTGAAGTTACCATTCTTACTTCCCTTTCACCATCAATATGCTGCTTCACATTGCAGACCAAAGATTCTGGTGCGGCTGTAAAATGTTTCTCACTAGAGGGAAAAATTGCTAGATTGGATGTCATGGGATGCAAGGCTATTCAAACTATTAAGAGGATATTGCATCCAATCATCAAGTGAGTTTTTTTTTTCCAGTGAGGAAATGGTGCCGTGACATTCTAATTCATACTTTTCTATTGAGTGCAGTTTGGGCACAATCAACACGGTACCTTGTACAAGTAATGTGTCTACATCAACTGATCACCCTCTGGATTCGTCTAATGTTTCTCATCTTTCAAAAGCATCAATTATTGACCATGCTGAGATTCTTCAGCCTGGGGCTATACTATCCATGATAGTTCATGACCCCAGGGAAGTGTCAGCCCAGGGGTCATCTTCTAATTTAGTCAGACTTAAAAAGGAGAACAAAGTCTTGGAGGAAGATGCTGTTCCAAATACTTCACCATCAGAAGTGGAAAATATATTGTCATTATCGTGGATGCACCCTGGAAGGCATGACGTATTCCTTTCTGACTGTAGTGAACTGTGGGACTCCAGTTATAACATAAATCCTCCTGTGGCAGAGGATATTCTATGTGCGGAGAAGCACCATGAACACATGAAGTTTTTCTGCCTGGATTCTGGAAATGGTCAAGGACCATCAACTCAAGAGAAGGATAGCTTGAGTCGATCCTGTCCAGTTGTTCTTCTGAAACATGCCAAAGAAGGAACACTTGCTTTAGGGTAAATTGTAGCACTTGTCACATTGCTTGGCCTCCTTTCATGTGTATATGACTAAATTCTTGACTTCAATGTAGCTTTTATATGGTTTCATGATAATAGGCTTCAGACTATAGATTGTTTTGCTTTCCTATTTCATGTATAACTAATTATGTTTTGTCTATTGAATTGGCATGTTAATCTTCCTAAAACTGGCCACTGTGTCACCCCTTTAAATTAAAATTATCTTATATCAATTAATATACAGGTGGTCGATCATCCTACCGTTGAGTTGGGTAAAGCCTTTCTGGCTCTTTCTTGTATCTCATGGTGCACATGTGATTGGTTTAAGAGAAAGAAGGTGGATTGCTGGAAAGGTATTTCGTGTATACAAACAATGCATACAGTTACTATTTGGAAGTTACATTTGTTCTACTTGTCATTGCTTTTCTTGAAATAGCATCCTGGTCTTACCTGTTTAATATTATGATAATGAACTAATGATCGAGCCTTAGTGCCTCCTGACTGCGAGATTGCTTTTGTTGTACTAGAAGCAAAGCTATCGTATCTGTAATTCAAACAGAACATACTTGTCTGTAGCTTTTGTCGACTATCTGGAATAAGATAGATCAATTTGTTGCCTTAAAGAAGCTTGAATAGCAATTACTGATGGAAGTTATCTTCAATATTACTAATGCACTGGCATCCTCATTTCGCAGTTGAAGATTCCATGCTTTCCATATGACTATCCCGATAGCAAAGCGTATGCATCATTTATGGATAGACAAGCTGATGTTATGGATAAAATATTCGAGTGCCATCCTGCTGCCAAGAGACCTGCAAGAGTTCATGTACCACCTTTGTGGCAGTGTATTACTACCTGTTTTGGTAAAGATGGTGACATATTTAGAGGTCTTGAAGCAGGGAGCTTAATAGAGGCAGTAACTTCCGAATCTGGAGGTGCAGAACCGTTGCAACTTTATGTGCCAAGAACCATCCAGACCTTGAGAGATTATGTGAAAGGATTCGATATGACATACCTGAGTTCTTCATCAGGCATGGAGACAGATACTGAGAAATGTAACGACACTGCAAAGATGATATGTTCGTTGAATGAATTATGCCTTGCAAGGGTTTTGATTCGAGCATTCAAGGAAGGCTCTTTTGAAGAGGGTGCTGTTGTTTGTGCCCCGTTTCTTTCAGATCTTTCAGCCTGGAAAATCAGGTTAGTATCCCAATGTAACCTTTTAATTGGTACGATGAGAGCTCTTCTAAGTTTGTTGCTTGGTTGCTGGCAAGAGAGTCTATCAACTTTGCAGGATGGATATGCAATTTATTTACATCTCATTTTAGAAGTCCAATATGTACTTCAGCTACTATTTTTTTCTGCATTTGGTCTTTAGGATATTCTGGCTTCTTTTTAGCACCATATGCTGGATTTTGATCTTTGCTAATTACATCTCATTTTGTAATCGGTTGGAGATACTTCTTGAATGGAACAGATCAGAGGAAGAAGAGGAAGAATGTGAAGAAAAATGGGAACTCCAGCTCCCTCAGTCACATGTTAGCTCTTACTTCTCTTGGTTGGATCCCACCTGCAACCCTCAATTGCCAAAAGATGATGCCGCCGCACTGAAGGCATTCAGGTGGCCGATAGGCTTTGTCACTACCGGTTTTGTACATGGAAGGTAACATTGCTTCTCTTGCCACTTGTTCCACCACTATGCACATGTCAATACCGTACCATCTTATCTCTGAAACCATGCCTCTGGTTACAGTAGTGGCCAAGATGCCGTTGCAATAGCGTTCTGTGAGGCCAAGCTGCTTGCAGTGCTGAGGCAACAGCAATGGGCACGCGAAAGTTTGCGGTGCCGAGAAATCTGTGTCCTTGTCAGGAATGCGAGATCAGCAGCGTACCGACGAGCGCTGGCCACAATCGTCCTGGAGCAACAGGAGGCAGACCTAGAGTCTTTGTAGCATGTACCGGTATGATATGAAAATTCCTCTTCCACTGCCAAATTTTGTTGTGAGTACTGAAACAGTGTTAGGGTAGTTTCATTGACAATGTTGATCAATGCATGTGATTTGCTCTAATATATATCCTTGTATACTGTACATATACTATTACTAGGCTGAATTCTTTGTTAGCCATCCAAAAAACTTGCAGTTGCTTATCAACCACTCAAAATTTTGAATTTTGTCACACTTATACATTTGGGGCTTTGAAAAAGACCTTTCTACCATTCTTTCAATTTTTTCTAAATTTTATCATTACTCATTTTTGTGGATGTTGTTTGGTTTTGAGGCATCTAAAATTTCACAAGAAAATTTTTTACTTACAATTCAAATTCAAATTCAAATTTTAAAATTTAATTTGAATCATTTTATTTCCTTTTAAGCTTGTGGGCCATAATGTGAATTTGTGAGATAAAATTGATTCATGTAATATTCACTAAAATGGGTAATAAGAAAACTTAGTAAAAAAATGATCGAGGGGCAAACAAGTCTTTTTTAAGTTTTTAAATGTATAAGAGTAGTGAATAAGAAAAAAAAAGTGAATATTAATGGTTGATAAGGAAATTCAAAAATTTGAGTCGCTAATAAGGAATCAAATTTTTTTCTCGATGGCTAATAAAGAATTGATCCCTGTTACCAGACGAGGGCAAATAAGGGATGAAGTTGAATGAGGGGAAATTCGTAATTTGCTCTAATATATATTCTCGGGGTGCTCACGGCGGAGGAAATGGTCAAGGTGTTAATAGTAGTTCAAGTTGCAAAAAAGAAAAACAGTACTTTTTCTGTTTTTTAATTGACTTTTAAATTTAACTTTGATCATTCGTTTTATTTTAAAAAAATTGATAAATTTTATATATTTTGATATAATTTGATTTATCTTCAGAGTTATTTGAATCACAACTTAAAATTTTACATATTTGAGCAAATTTTTTGAATAAAATAAATAATTAATATTAAAATTAAAAGTAAACGATTAAAGAAGAGAGGGAGTACAAGGTCTACCGACGCAAGATGAGGACTTATACAGATTTGTAATGTCCTCGAGATGCTACCAGTGAGTGTGTTCACATACGTATTCAATGCCTGTCGTGTTGCGTTGAGGTACAACAGTGATGCTTCCGAACAGCATCTTAAGTAATCTCTGCATTCTTAACTTCTTTGTTGTTACTGATATTTGATGCTATCTTTGATTATTTGTTTTATTTAAAAAATAAGTTTAAATGTATAAAATTATAAGTTATATTTTAAATAACGCTAATGATAAAGCAATTACAACTTAAATATGTACTTTTCAACTTCCTAAATTTTTTACAGTTATGACTTCTGAGTACAATCATTTATCTTAGTTCAATATTTTTTACAAATATAAAAATAAATTAGTTACGTACTCGCGATCGATCAGTGGACAAATGTAGGATAAATGAAGACATGAGCAGCACGCACATGCTTGGCATCTGGAAAGGCTGGTACTTCTCGAATCGTGCAACACATGCCGGAAGCAGGAGAGCGCGCCCAGGCGCCGGCGATGACGACGCTGAACTTCGCCGTGAGCCGGAAGGAGCCGGTGCTCGTCGGCCCGGCGATCGCGACGCCCCGCGAAACCAAGCGCCTCTCCGACATCGACGACCAGGACTGCTTCCGCGCGCAAACGTCGACCATCTTTTTCTACCGCAGCAGGAGCAGGGTGCAGACGTCTGCCGTCGACGACCGCGACGACCCGGTGGCCGTCATCCGCCGCGCGCTCGGCGAGGCGCTGGTGCCGTACTACCCGCTCGCAGGGAGGCTGAGGGAGGTCGAGGGGCGCAAGCTGGTGGTGGACTGCACCGGCGAGGGCGTGCTGTTCGTCGAGGCCGACGCCGACGTGCGCCTCGCGGAGATGGAGGCGGCCGGGGGCCTAGGGCCGCCGTTCCTGTGCTTGGATCAGCTGCTGGCCGACGACCAAGGATTCGGCGGCGTGCTCGACTGCCCCTTGATGCTTATCCAGGTACGCATGCATAGGTGTACACGACGATGGTTAATTTGCTAAATCATCAGCAAAACATGATGATAATTGCAGTTAGTACTATATATAATCCATAATAATAGGTGACCCGGCTGCTTTGTGGAGGCTTCGTCTTCGCGCTTCGTTTCGTCCACGCCATGTGCGACGGCACCGGCCTTGCGCAGTTCATGTCCGCGGTCGGCGAGCTCGCACGTGGAACTACCTTGACAGTCTCGCCTGCATGGTCCCGCGAGCTCCTGGAGGCGCGCAGTCCGCCGAAGCGTCCAGCATTTCCTCACCACGAGTACGACGCCGGGCCGATACCGCCGCCGCCGCCTCCGTCGATGGTGACGCGCACATTCATCTTCGGCCCGTCGGAGATCGCAGCGATCAAATCGCGACTTCTTCCTCCGCACCTCCGCGACACGGCCACGTCCTTCGAGACGCTCACCGCGGCCACCTGGCGCGCGCGCACCGCGGCGCTCGAGCTCCCGCCGGACGAGGAGGTGCGGCTCATGATCGCCGTCAACTTCCGGCGCGTGCGCGAGCTGGCGCTACCCGTCGGGTACTACGGCAACGCGGTCGTCGGGCCTGTGGTGCGGAGCACCGCCGGCGAGCTCCTGGCGCGTTCGCTGGGCCACGCGGTGGAGCTGATCCGGGCGGCGAAGGCCGCGGTGACCGCCGAGTACGTGCGGTCGACACTGGACCACCTGGTGCTGCGCGGGCGGCCGGGCGTGTCGCTGACGCGCCTGTTCCTGGTGTCGGACAGCCGGCGAGCGGGGTTCCACCGCGTGGATTTCGGATGGGGCGAGCCGGTGTACGGCGGCCCGACGGACGTGGTGTTCTCGACAAGCTTGCCCGCCGCCGTCAAGAACGGCCGTGGCGAGGACGCCGTGGCCGTGCCGATCGCTCTGCCGCGGGCAGCCATGGATCGGTTCACCTCGGAGATTGAGATGCTGCTAACCCCGCTGCCTGACGTTCAGATCCCAGCGCCGCAACCCCACGCTAGACTTTGAAATTTGCTTCGTCAACAGGCTGCTTATTAATAAAACGATTAAGAAGTTATCAACGACTTGCATTTGTAAGTCGCTGAGTACATTTCTCAAAACTACATATTTTTTTAAAAAAAAAACTACTCCATAAAACTATAGATTGAAAGAGTTATTTTACAAATATATTGTATTCAGTGAGTTACATTGGTGCACGAATAATTTTACTCTTATGCACGAGTTATATGGTAATCTCTAAGAAAATAATAATATGGATATAAGAGTTTGTATTACCTTGTCATATTATTGAGAAGATCTTTAGTAATGCATCTTAATGGATTGGAGGATCAGAGACCAGCGAGTCAAGAGGAGAGATATCATCAGATGGTTGTCCATATCGATAGGGATTGTCGGTGCCACGTTTATTGTTCATATCAGCTGAAAGCACCGCATGGACAGTCATGTAAGTTGAAACCACCGTCGAAAGCCGTCAGGAGGAAAAAGAAATGATATTGATATTTCAAGGAGTCGTGCTACCTGATTTTATAATCGATTGACTAAAACCACACAACCATGATAGCTCAGGAAGGAAAATTAAACTTATTCCTTTTCTCATGGACCAATCAGATAGGATTTTTTTTCAGGGTAAAAAATGATCTGGATTAGAATATGGGCCATTAGACAAGAATGAAATGTTGGGTGGATTCGGATCGGGCCTTGATCCAATGTCAGGCCTGAATAAAACAAACAACAATGGGACAGTACTGCAGCAATAAAAAAATAGACTATTTTTCCGTTGCTAAAAGTATAAACATTTTTAGTTTAGGTTAAAGTCAAGCTTCTTTAACTTTAATCATTATAACATATAATTAATAATATTTTATTGTATATAAATTATTTTATTAGATTTGATCACGAAACAAGTTTTCATAATATGTAGTGACTTAACCTGGATTCCATGCTTGCATCTCGCTTGATGATTTTAATTATTTGAATTAATCAAAATTCATACAATATGCAAACATAAATTTAAAATTCACATGTTATATATAGTTGTTTCTTGAGATTTGAGAAATAATATGACTATGAACCATACAGCTAAATGACATGAACCAAATATTTTTAGTTTTCTGATAAAAAAATATTTTGAGTTTTGTGAAATAATGACCATAAAACATGAACTACTCTATTGTAAATTATATAATTTTCTAGATATTAAAAATGAAAGTTAAAAAAAATTATTTTGATCAAACCTAGAAATATTTATATTTTTGAACCGACGAAGGAGTGATTTACGATCCACCAGTTACGGTAGCAATTCATCTGAATCGTTTGCTACGCCATCGGACGGGCAAGGTCAGGTTCAGTCACGGATCCGTCGCGAAGCCGCTGCCGCCCGGATGTCGCGCCGCCACCTCCACATCAGCGGCCGCCGCCGTCGTCCTCCGCAGCACCGCATGTATCCTCTTCGCAGCTACCGTCGTCCGCCACGCTGCCATATCGTCGTCACACCCACCATCGTCCGCCGCGCTGCAGTATCCTCGTCACGCTCATCGCCGTCCGTCGACCGTCGCACTACCGCATCCTCATCGTTGCCGTCGCCGTCCTCCGTCACTCGAACGCATACAGATCACGGCACGGGTACCTCGAATACCATATCCTCCTCATCTTCAGTTTTGTCTTTGCATCGCCAAGCAGCCTCCACTGTCACAGTTCCTCCATCCGAGGAGATTCTCCGCTCCAGGCCGCTGGTCCACCACGGCTCTTGAATCCACGCCATGATCTTCTCCCCTATATTACTCGTAAGGTGAGTTCGTGGTCTTAGTGGATCACTCACTTTCCATTGTTAATTCCTACTGCTCTCCTAGGTCTCCTGAACTTGACTTTTACAGTCTGATGAGTTCGTGGGTTCCCCAATATGATTTAGTGGCAACGTTGTATGTTTCTGCACAATTTTATACTGGATTAGATCCTTCACACGTCATTGGTTTTTGATGGGGTTTATTCATGTAATTCTAGCTAGAATAGTGTTTACTGATATAAGGTTTAGCCGCCAATAGTGTAGTATGTACAAGAGAGTTGATGCTCTTAGTGAATTATGATTTTTTATGGCAAATCTTGTATCTAATTTAAAGGATCACTGAAATACTTAGATGGTAGGCTAAAGCTTAATTCGACTGGGACTCAAGCGGCGCCAAGAAAGGCGATGGGGACCGGCACCATGGGGCATGAATCCTGCTCAATCTTTAGTTAGTCACCACGACCCACCATGCTCGAACAGCATTCGTTGGCAGTGTTTCTAGTCTCCTACGCAAGCACTCATGAGTTAGGCAGGCAATCAAGCACCGACGACTGACCCAATTTTAAATTTTCATGTCACTGACCTGGTAACCGTCTTTCTACCATTCTAACAAAAATCTCGCCTTCTTATAAGCCACGCATTGAGTCACCGGTTAGCCCAACAAGCATACAATGCATCACTTGTTCACGGGTCATTACCAGAGCAATCATGCGTGGCTCAGATGCTGCCAGCTTCTTGCTCCTCATCGCCTCCTGTTTCTTCTTTCTCCTCACGCATGCACGGCGGCACATCCAACCGGCTGCTGCAAGCTGCATACCCAAAGAGAGGGATGCGCTGCTGGACTTCAAGCACGCCCTCGACGACCCTCAACACCTCCTGTCCTCATGGCAGCGGAGGCACAATTGCTGCTCGTGGGAATGCGTCAGGTGCAACCCCCGAACAGGCAATGTGCTGAAGCTCGACCTTACTCATGTAACTGGAGATGATTCATACTCAGCCTTCGGAGGACAGATAAGTCCTTCTTTGCTTTATCTCGAACACCTTGAATATCTCGATCTAAGCTGGATCAACCAGACAAATCCCAACAGCAGTAGCCTCGAGTTTTTGGGTTCTATGAGGAACTTGAAACGTCTCCATCTCTCTGGGACAATTTTCTCTGGCAGTATACCTCCTCAGTTCTCCAATCTCTCTAAACTGGAATACCTTGACCTCTCCCAGACATCATTTTCTGGTAGAGTGCCTCCTGAGCTCGGTAACATTTCAAACTTGCAACACCTTGATCTTGGTGACATGCAGGGAGTTATTTACTCATTGGATATATCCTGGTTAACTCGTCTGCATTCGTTGGAGTATATTGACATGAGTTTCGTGAATCTGAGCATGGTAGTTGATTGGCTCCATGTGTTGAACATGATTCCATCTATGAAGGTTCTAAATCTAGCCAACTGTAGCCTTCCTAGTCCAAGCCAACTGCTCGGACACCTGAACCTCACAAGAGTCGTGTACCTCGATCTCTCATCCAATCACTTCCATCATCTTCTCGCATCGTGTTGGTTTTGGAATGTAACAACTATTGAGTACCTGGTGCTTTCTGATACATATCTTTATGGCCCATTTCCAAATGCCCTAGAAAGTCCGGATTTTCTTGACCTTTCTTACAACCATCTTACTGGACATATACCATCGCATATTGCAAATATGACTTGGCTTGACCTTTCTTACAACCATCTTACTGGACATATACCATCGCATATTGCAAATATGACTTACCTTGACCTTTCTTACAACCATCTTACTGGACATATACCATCGCATATTGCAAATATAACTTACCTTGACCTCTCTGGCAACAATCTCACGGGAGCTATTCCTCGAGAAATTGGAAATTCTACTATGTTAACCGGCCTCTACCTTCGTTCCAACCAACTAAGTGGACAGATACCGGTACTACCAAGAAGCCTCAAACTGTTGGACATGTCCTCGAACTTCATATCCGGGCCGCTGCTTTCACATTCCTTACCTCTAAATATTAGGGGGCTAATTCTATCCTCCAATTCTATTAATGGTAAAATTCCACCATCTATTTGCAAGTTGCAAGAACTGGTTATCTTGGATGTCTCTGACAATTTCTTCGAGGGAGCATTTCCCCAGTGTTTACAAATGATGCCAGCCTTGAACTTCCTTCAGTTAAGTTACAATAGCTTCTCTCATATGTTTCCGTCATTTATCCAAAGCAGCTCGTCTTTAGGTTTTCTTGATCTATCCTGGAACAATTTCAATGGAACAGTGCCCATATGGATTGGAGAAATGGGGGGAATACAATTTCTACTGCTGAGTCACAACATGTTCAGTGGACATATTCCAATCAGTATTACAAGTCTTAGACATCTTCGCTATTTGAATTTGGCAGGCAACAATCTTTCAGGAGCTATACCAGCATATTTATCAAATTTAACAGCAATGACAAAAGAAAATCTGACAGAAGAAAATGATTACTCGAGTGAGTTTTACAGAATAGTAGAATTTTTTCCTGTGGTAATAAAGCGCCAAGAGTTGAAGTACGGTTCTGGCTTTTTTGACTTGGCCGGAATTGACCTCTCACAAAATCAGTTAACGGGTGGAATTCCAGAGCAAATTACTTCTCTTAAAGGACTAATAAATTTGAATTTGTCATCCAATCACTTGACTGGAGAAATTCCTAAGAAGATTGGGGATATGAAATCACTTGAATCACTCGACCTGTCATGGAACAATTTTCATGGTGAAATCCCTCCGAGCTTGTCATCTTTATCATATTTAGGCTATATGGACCTATCCTATAACAATCTTACCGGACAAATTCCATCAGGACGCCATCTTGACACTTTGTACGCAGGGAACCCATCTGTGTACGATGGCAACAGCGGTCTTTGTGGCCCTCCTCTTCAAAGGAGTTGCTCAGGCGGTATTCCATCAGAGACTGGCATTCAAATTACAAGGGAATCTTATTCTGAGTCTGCATTTTTCTATCTGGGACTTGCTTCTGGTTTCACAGTTGGTCTCTGGGCTGTGTTTTGTGCTCTGCTGTTCAACCAAAGATGGAGGGTTCGCTGGTACCGTCTCTTTGACAGCGTGTATGACAGAGGGTTGGTGTTTGTTATCGTGACGTGGGCCAGGTTAGCTCGACGGTCTACTGCAGATTAACCTTTGTGAGACAACAGTTGGTGGTGTTGCTACAGGAGTACAAACAAATGAAGTTGAAGAGACCTGTCGTAGCTTAGAAAAAAAAAAGGACCTGTGACTACCTTTGTTCGTCTGTTTTATGTTGTTGTAATACATTGTGATGAATGAATGAATGAATAAATGTTAGTATTATCTACTAATGATTTCTTGAGCTGATATATACTGTTATCCCAGTTTTCCAAGAAGCCGTCTCGCTCAGTACTGGCATTTCAGTGGTTTTTGGTGGTTATGCTTGCCTCTGCTTTCCTTAACCCTGTTGCCTACCTGGGCGATTGGATTGTGGATTTGTGACTGATTAAGGGTCGGGGCACAAGAGGTGTAGTTAGAGCTACAGATGCATACTGCGAGAGCACAAGACGGGCAGGCCCCAGGCCGCCAGGCCGGTTAGCTGCAATGCAAACAGCAATGCCCTCCAAGTGCAAGGTGTCAACAACGATCGCCAACGATGCTGGATCTCGTTGCAGCTTCTCACCGCGTGGGCACCGCCGGGAGGCAACTCGGTGGAGTGGCAGCGCAGGAGCACGCGGTGGCATCCGCTTGGCGCGGGGAAGCAAGACAGCTTGGCACGAGGTTGCAGAGCCGAGGAGGGTTGCACAGCGTGACGTTGCAGCGGGCAAGCACTGCAGCCAGGCGAGAACACTTGAGGGCAAAACAATCAATTTATACTTTCCTTAATCTTCACGGGGCTGTGAGAAACGACAACAAAAGAAGAACATAACACCAGTGCACAGATGCGAGCACATAGCAGCAGTCCCGAACCGGCCGGTGATAAACTGATAACCCGATCAACCACGACTGCCATGAAAGGCAAACCTAGCTAACATCACGTGAGCAGCTGGAAATGCAGAGCAACTGGTCCAACGTGTACTCTCATCTTTGTTGGAAAAAAGGGCATGCAATCGACCGACGGCTTCTACACGCACACACCACAGAATTTAGTCAATGCTTTCAGGGTCTTTATGACACGACTCTTTTGTGATTTTGCATCTATTTCAGCTCTAACTTCTTTGAAAATAGATTCACTGAAAAAAGCAGTACACTCACTGAAAAAGAAACGTTTAGCAAAACAATCTCTCTTGTAGGTCTGTGACGTCCCAAAATTTCACCATAACCTAAAAATATGAAAATTCAAAAATTTCTAACAAACACCCTAATATTTTTTTTTCTTCTTTCTTTTCTACCTTCTCTTCAAAAGGCAAAGTCACATTTAATTAACATAGCTGAACTGAAATTTTATAAAATATTAAAATTTGCAAGTGTGACAAAGTTCTTGACTCCTTTTTAGTTTTGATTCCTTTCTGTTTGTTTTTCTCTCGTTCTGTTTGATTTTGCAAACTTTTCAAAATCATCTAAATTCAAATCAAATTCCAATTTCAGCGGTGGGCCGCTCCTTTCCTTCATTTCCCCTACCCTGGCCCAGCCTGCTCCCTCTCCTTTCTCCCGCGCAGGCTGTCTCGGCCCAGCCTGCCGTGTCTCTTCGCCCGCCAACCACCGCACGCAACCCCTGCACCACTCCTCGCCGCTCAGCTGACACCGGAGACTGCCATCATTGCTCGCCTCAATCCTTGCCGCTAGCTTCACGCTGCCGTCCCGATTTCGAGCCGACCGTCGTCATCGTCACGCCGCGCCTCTACTGCCACAGGCGACCTTTACTCCCCGCCGCCAATCCTCGCTCTCAAGCTCTCTGTCGCCATGGTTGACCACCACAGCTCACGGGCTCGCCCCCACGCGCCGCGCAAGGATTGCTGCTTCTGTGCTGAGCCGCCGTTACCGTGTCTCCGGTGAAGCCGTCGCGTTGGAACCGCAACTTTCAGCGTCTGACCTGCCACTGCCTCGCGTTGGTTTGCATGCCTTCTCGGCACAGTCGCTGCAGACCTGTTCCGTTCTTCCCGCGCACGGCACCGCGCGCCAGCTCGCCATTCTTATCCTCCGCCGTGGCTACTCCACAATCTACCGCCTCTCCGGCTATAAAAGCCGCCCAAGACTGCCCTGAGTCCCAACTCCGCTCTCCTTCATAGCGCTCCTTTCCTCTTCCCCGGAGCTGCTCCCAATTTCGAGTCCTCTGCTTCTTTCCCATTTCTGGCCACCGTGATCACCGCCACAAATTCGCCACCGTAGAAAGCTCTCTCTGGATCTTCTTTGCACCACTAGATTCTCCATGCGACATAATTCCGATTCCCCATCCTTTCGAGCCCCCTCAGCCTGTGTCGCGCGCTGCCGCCGAGCGCCGTCCAGGCTTCGCGATGCCCGACGCCTCCGCAGCCACCCTCGCCTGTCCGAGCCTTCCTTCAGCACCGCCAAACCCCCACTCTCTCGTCCTATGGTCCCTGCGCCCCGGAAAGCCCTCCTCTGCTGGCCCACCGAACACGGCCACCGCCGCGCCATGGCGTGCCACGCGGACCGCCTTCCGGCCGAAATCCGGCGTGGGTAACCCCATGGCTGGGTTCACCTTGACCTCGTCAATCTCCTGAGCTCTTCCCCTTCAAAATTCGAGCCCCATGGCCCGAGGCCCCATTGCTCCGGCTAGCCGAGCCCATGGCGCCGCCGCCCGTGCCGTTCCGGCCGCCGTCGAGTGACGGGAGTGCACACCCCCCCCCCCCCCCCCCCCCCCCCCCCCCCCCCCCC